>JACJUY010002741.1:105461-120700 GCA_014220935.1 Platorchestia sp. MABIK
TAATGTTAAGACGCCATCAAGGCAACCTTGGAAGCCCACCAATGGGCTTTACTAGAACTATTCACTGGACTGGTCAGAAGCACGAACATGCATACCGTAAATAATCAAAATGAAATAACAACGGCACCGTTTAAATAAAAATGCAAGTGAATGAAAGGAAAAGGGACATAATAACAGAGGAGCACAACCGAGCTTGCTGCCGAGATCTCTCTCACTGCCTGACTACTTTTGTTCCGAAGACCATGTTCGAAGTGAGAGACGTTGACACCGAGAGGTCTTCATAGGGCGTTCTAAATTTTCTTCCACACTTGAGACATAAGGTAGGTTTCTGTCAAGCTATTTTTCCTTTTCATGGTGTTACTATATGACACAAGTTCTTCAAAATTTGCCAGATACGGTAAAAGTACAGTCCAGTTCAACAAACGAACTGAAAACATCGCAAAATCGGACACTATAACCCTGAAATTTTCTAGCACAACAACCACTAGGACGCTGTTTCGCTCCTACTGCAATCGATTCTTTAACATACTTATAAATTGGAAGGAAACAGTAAATAGGCGAAAGAAGCATAAAGCAAAGAGGCGAAATAAAGACAGCTCCAAGCTAACGTTGATTTCCCATAGAACGGACTCTGTACACGGACTCCCATAGGACTCTGTACACTTCTACATTCGACGTGTGTAATTTTTTGATCACACGCACAATGTCACAAAAGTTCTGATGGGAATTATTTAAAACTTCCATTAAATTATTCATTTATTTCCGTTGGATTCATTTAAAACTATCGCCATTGGTATGGTTAGTATTGTGAAGTCATTGTGATGTGGCCTCAAAATCTGAAAATCATTCTATATACCTGCATGCCTTATTTAGAAAAATGTGGATCGATTCATTTACATGAGCACGAATTTATTTCAAATTCTTTTTGTAGATTTCTAAACTTCTATTCTTGAGACAAACAATTTTTTCACCTCGAAAGCTTATCCTTCCATTGAAACAAAGCTGAATTTGAATTGCCTCGTCAGTAGCACTGCACTAGAAAGATGTGTCGGGTCAGCGGGGAAAAGAGTCGTTCGAGTGCTTACAATGTTCTGCATGGGAAAGGCATTTTTCTTGTATCAATTTGCCCAACGTGCATCAGCAAAAAGTAGTGTAGTAAACTACCACTTTGAGCACAATTTACCTCAATTACCTTATCATAAATATTAATTAGTAAATTCGGATAAAATTCACCTTTATTAACTAATTCTTGATACTTATTATAACTAGAAAACACCATACACAAACGATCAACACAGTTTAGATAATGATTTTTATTTTCTTTTTCTACTCAAAATATTTCAACAGAAAAAAATATTTACAACCATTTTTCTGTTAAATGATGAATAGAAATAATATTATAAAAGCCATCACCAGTTTTTAAACATAAATTTCAATTCTTCATCTAATGAAAACTTGAATTATAAAAATTACATAGAAAACGATTAACAGTATTATGTCTAGGAATAATTCCTTTCTTTGAAGTATTTTTGGAATGTGTATATTTTAAAATACCTACCTTGAAGTGGATGTCTGTCTTTAATTATAACGGTAAAATTATTTGGTCCTTTGTAAATTTCAGAACAAAACTCTTTAAATTTTTCAAAAGGCATGTCCTGAGAAATGATATCTGTGTAAATGTAATTTGCGTCAGGGAAGTCTAAAAAAGAATCAGAACGTTAGCATTTGTACTAATTGGTTGCCTTGGTAAAAAATAATAATTTGTGTTAAGTAAATTGAATTGTAGGTAATAAATAAATTGATCTATAGGTAAATTTACAAGGAAATTGTCGATATTGCCTTTCTCCATTTGAAATAATTCAATAATTTCACATTGATTATAGCTTTGATCAAAAGCATTTTTTAACAATTAATCATCTCGTTGATGTACTGATTTACTATATAAAAGTTATTAAAATCAATACATTTTCCAACAAAAGCTGTCGTAATAAAAATTTTTACTCCAGTTTGACTCCCAACGACGAGACATTTCAAACCACAAGAAGAAAAAATGAAAAGATTCTTTATACCATTTATTTTGCTGTCTTCCCACATGTGCACCATTTTCTTTAACTAATAAAGTACCAATCTTTTCTCTAAATTTTAATTTCTGCTTGTAATGAATGTAAGCATTTTTTTGAATCTGTTATTTCAAAAGAAACGTTTCTCATCAATGTTTCAAGATGAGTGACATCTGATTGCAATTGATTCCTACTTGCATTATTGAATTCGATATCAGGTTGAATTTGATTCATATATATTTGCAATTGATTTATCCTAGCAAAAATGTAAAACAACTTCGCTCTGAATTTCTGTAATAATATATTTCATTTTCCAATTTCTCAACCTCACGAAATTTTTCTAGTTCATCACGCGTTAAAAGACTAGGAAAATTACTTATCACCTTTACTAAAACACTCACTAGAAAATTCGATATCACAGTCTATTTATAAAAAGCAACGTTTCGATGTACGAACATCATCATCAGGCTGAAAAATACAGAGTAAATTTTACAGGCACAATACTAAGAAATGTAAATCAAAAACAAATACAGAATCAAACGACATAAAAAAATCACAGATCACATTGCAAGATGACTAGAGGCAAATAATTTTTTAAAAAGGAATAATGATCTCTAGATGACTAGCTAACATTGAGCAACAGCTACATGTTCACAGCACCAGAAAACAGGCCAAAATGAACGCAATGCATTCTTCGCAATTATCATCTGCTGTAGTTCACGAAATAGTAAATTTTTTCTGAAATCATGGGTTAACGTTGAGTGTCTTGCTTCTCCGCCATACAGGCGAATATCAGTGTAGGCAGGAAGAAAACCTCGCAAGCACACTTCATTAAACAAAACGGCATGACGCGCACTTACATAGTTTCTTTTCCAATTTTTCAAACTAACGAAATTTTTCTAGTTCATCACGCGTAAAAAGACGAAAAACATTACTTATCATCTTTCCTAAAACACTCACTACTAAAAACACTCTTTTCTTTAACACCCACTTTTTACTAAAATCCTTTTTTTATATCGTTTGATTCTGTTTTCGCTTTTGGTTTACATTTCTTCGTATTGTGACCATAAAATTTACTCTGTAGTTTTCAGCCTGATGATGATGTTCGGACATCGAAACGTTGTTTTTTATAAATAGACTGTGATATCGAATTTTGTAGAGAGGGCTTCAGTAAAGATGATAGGTAATTTTCTTCGTCTTTTAACTCGTGATGAACTGGAAAATTGTCATTCATTATATAACGCTTAATTATTGGATGCATTTTTTTTCTTATGTTGATTGTTTCATTAAGCAATATCTAGAGAAGGAGCTACCTTTGATGAAAAATATTTTGTTTCCATCATATATTAAATAGTTCTATTTTGAAAATCTCGTGGGAATTTTTGACAGCTGGTTAGTGATTTTTCAAATCTCAATCGTAAATAAATCAAATGCATGGAGATTAAAATTTTTGAGCATCTATTACTTCAAGTGGGATTTTACTTTTAATTTTCACAACCGTAATTTTAAAAAAACATCTATATACATTTACATTGAAAAAAAAATTCGAAAATCTTTAAAATACATTAGGAAAACTGTGTATGAAAAATGAAACTATTAAATGTATCTGATGTATCTGATACTTAGAGTACATAAAGACATAATAATTTAAGACAATTTTGAGTATAGATGACTTCGTGCAAAAATTTTGTAGTATTCGTAGATTTATATTTTGAAAGAATTAAAGACTACTGCAACATAAGTAATATAAATGTAAATAATCTGAAAGCGCACCAAAAATCTACAAGGCATTTCAGAAATATGAATAAAGAATTCATATCCGATTCATAGTTTGAGAGATATGTTAGATACGTCAAGTAGAAATGAAAAATGTACAATATATAAGATCTAAAAAGCATTTTAGACGCGTTTATGATTGTAAATTCAAAGGAAAGAAATGTGGTATGAATGAAAAATGTTTGGAATATGTTTTCTCTGATATATCAATTATAGATCCAACCGTTTTAATGAGAAATATGACAACAGTTGTGAGATCTATTTTGAGAAAGCAAAAGTTTCATAATATGCGAATACAATTTGCAATTTTAGTTCAATATATAAATACTTCGAAAAAAATGAAATTGAATATTCTACAGTTCGCATCAACACAAGAAAATTCATTGCCATATCGAAAACCTTCACAAACATTAATGATCTGTGTAAAGAAGCTTTAAGAAAGATTAAAGAAAACACAAAAACTCATGTGGGAGGATAACAGATAAATTATTTGATATCACTGTAAAAAAAATTGAATACAAACCTATCAAAGTTTTTAGTTACATGGAATTACCTGAAAAGTTTAAGAATTCAACTTTTGAATTGATACTTGTTCAAAATACTGACAACAGATGTTTTTTGTAGAATGCAAGATATTATGCCGAGATGAGAAAAACGGTAGTAGACTATCAAGAAGATTAACACAAGAACGGCCACTGACTTCCACTCCTGAGAACGGCCGAGCGGTCTAAATGACCGCAAATGCAAATT
This sequence comes from Platorchestia sp. MABIK, assembly GCA_014220935.1. NCBI lineage: Eukaryota > Metazoa > Arthropoda > Malacostraca > Amphipoda > Talitridae > Platorchestia > Platorchestia sp. MABIK. The sequence continues at coordinate 110,048 of JACJUY010002741.1, forward strand.
AATGACAATTTTCCTGACAATTCAATTTTAAAAATATTTCAGTGTTGGGAATTTTATTATTTTACTTTTCATGTTGTCGTCATCTCAGGTAAATCAAACAGTTTATATATGAACTCAAAAAAACTTGTAGAAACAAAATAATAGGTGAAATTTCAATAATAACTTATATCATTTTACGTTATAGCTAGAGATATCATTTTCGAACAAAAAATTGTGCGATAATCCAGTTTTTATGTTCAGCTTGCATTTTTATAAATTACAAACAGTTGCTGCATATTACTTTTTTGTATATTTTGCTTATACATTTACCAGAAACAGCAAGTTTACATTTGGAGCACTAATCTGAAGTCTTTTTCCTTTGCATTTTCTTACTTGACAAGCCTTCTCTTCTTTGACTTTGTAGTTTCAGTTTCGTCGATAGCAACGTCGTCATCATCATCACTGGAATGGTCATCTTGTCTTCGTGTTTTGTACTGCTGCTTTAGTTCCACTGCCAATTGGAGAAGAAATTTACGATGAGCAATTTTTTCATCCGTAACTTCTCTGTAGACGATTGTTACATTAATGCCAGCTAGATCCCACACGTCGTAAAAAAACATGGACAGGCCATCAATGTGATCCAGCTTTAGTGGAATTTAAGCAGCCATCTGGTCGAGGACGTCAACACCGCACTTTGTCGAGTTATATTACTCGACAGTTTCAGAAAGTTTCTAAGGTCCATTGCCCATTGCTACAGTTATATGTAGCGTGCTCAACAAAAAAACGTTTTTTGATGGCTTGCACTGCTAGACTGTAAGTGTAGACTCATTATTCTTTAGTATTCTTCACGGGATTGTTTGACACATTGTGGGACTTCTCCATGCATGAATCCGATTCACAGTGCCTACAAGACTTGTATTTTTGGCCTTTAGCTTTTCGGCAAGTTTCGCCGAAGTGAAGAAATTATCAGTGGTCACATTTCGTCCTTTCCCTGTGAAAGGCGAAGAACTACATGTCATGACAGTGGCTGATTAGTTGGACGATAATGATCCTTTCCAAGATATGGAAACCCACTCAAGCAGTATTTTGATTTCGCATTAGCTGCCAGCCAAAATTTAATACCAAACTTGTCAGGTTTGCTAGCAATAGACTGTGTAAAAGGGCACCTTGCCCTAGTGGGAAATAGCTGCTCATCTACGGTGATGTCTTCATTAGGCCTGTATGGCATGTGACGCAATTTTCGATTAACCGATATCAAACTGCTGAAACTAATGCAAATTGGTCATTTTTAAAAAGCACGAATCGCGTGGATTTTATGTCAAAGCGTTGAAACTTCATAATTTCTTTGAAACGTTGGCGGGGCATTGTTTCACGAAAATATTGGGAACCCAAGTCTTTGACTTGGTTCCCAATCGTCAAATGATTAGTCTTTGGCCAGAACTCCTCGAGTAGACATGATACCCATAACTGCGCAAATTTCTTCATGAGATGTAGACCAATCTTTACAGTTCAATTTTGAGCGAGCCTCAGTTTCAGTGCATTTTTTATGTGCTGTATAATATCATCAGTTGAGCCCGAATTCCAAGCATTTATCCTATTAGTGCTTTAACGATTATAAATGTAAATAAAAAATTCCATTTATAGAAAAAATTTAATTTTACTATGAACACTATTTTGACCAGGCACATAGGCAAAAAGTGGTCGTTGTGCAATAAATGACTATAAAACTTTCGCAAGCTAGTAGTCGACGAAGAAGAGAGAGAAAGAAAAGAAAAACCGTTTATTTCCAAAAAAGGGGTGTGACAAATATCGGGTTTCAAAAATTTACTTGCAATTTTTAATTCGAGCAAATGTTTATACGGTATTTTTAGTTGTCTCCTTTTTACCTAAGATCAGGAAGCCCCCAGATACAGTTAGCGATGAAATTATTCTTACACCCCTCGTCTCTCAAAACTTTCTATAATAATTCGAAAACTATTGTTGCCGCAGGCATAAGATTTTCACAGGGTGTGAAACACATATTAGTGACAATAAAACGAAGTCTCTAGAATCAAATATTATTTTTGAAAGATTTAACAAGCTGAATTTCAGAAACACGAAAAGATACAATTATTCACACAATTGAGAACATTACATTTCATTGAGAAGTATTTACCGTTATACTTGTTTCATTGAAAAAATTTGTGTCTAAATGTTCTTGAACATTCTATATGTGAGATCATTCTAGAAAATTGTGCCAGAGGAATAGAGCTTTGTCATTCGTACACTAGCGCCACGATGGGAAAACTAAGCAACTCGGTGTGGACCTCAGACAGAAGATTATTGACTGCCACAAAGCTGAAAATAGTTATGGTGATATATCTAAGCGTTTGAGCATCCCAGGATCTACAGTACAATCTGTTATAAAAGAAGTCTGCTTAGTTTGGTTCTGTAGAAACGTTGCCTGGGCGTGGTCGCAAATAAAAATCTCGGTGTGACTTCTCGAAAATAATGTCGTGAGGTCAACGCTAAGCCACGAGTGAAGCTAGACGACATTGCCTAGAAATTGAACGCTCAGGGAACTAACGTGAGCAATCGCACAATCCAGCGCTGTCTGAACAAGAAAGGCCTACATGGACGCCGACCTCGAAGGACTCCGCTCTACAAACCATGTCATGTTGCTGCTCGCTTGGACTCGCAAAGTCACACTTGGATAAGGACAGAGGCTTTTGAGAGAGAGTATTATGGAGTGACGAAACCAAAATCGAGCTTTTTGGGTACAATGACGTGAAGAAGGTTTTGCGTAAGAATGGCGAAGTTTTGCTGCTGATGAACACTGTACCAACAGTTAAAAGCGGAGGTGGATCACTGTCATTCACTGATGTTTTGGGGTTGTTTCGCTGCATCGGGTGCTGGAAAATTGGTTGCAATTGAAGGGAAGATGAACTCTGATGACTATATTTTTTTTTTGGACGAAAACCTGAAGGTATCAGCTAATAATTTGGGACTTGGAAGGCGGTGGGTATTTCAAAAAGATAATGACCCACAGCACACGGCCAAGTCTACAACTAGCTAACTCCAAAGAAATAAGATAAATGTGCTGTCATGGCCTTCGATGAGTCCTGATCTCAATCCCATTGAAAATTTGTGGCAAGAATTAAAAGTTGACATCAACATGAGAGCTCCAAAGAATCTTCAGGAATTAAAACGCATCGCCATTGAAGACTGGAACAATATTTAATCTGAAACTACCGAAAAGCTTGTTAAAAACTGTAATTAAAGGCTTTTAAATGTCATGAAGATGAAAAGTCACGCTATTGATTATTAAAATGTACTCAAATGGTAGATTCACCTCAATGAAGTGTAATACTATTTACTGTAAGAATAACTTTGTCTTTTCGTTCTAATGAAGTTCAGCTTGTTAAATCTTTCAAATATAATGGTCTGTCCTAGAAACTTCGTATTATTGTCACTAATATGTGCTTCACACCCTGTGAAAATCTTATGCATGTGGCAACAACTGTCTTTGAGTAATTCTAGAAAGTTTTGGAAGACGAGGGGTCTGCGAACAATTTCGTTGTTAACTGTAACTTTTTGCCCATTTCTTAACAGCTCCAGGACTCTCCTTCGATGCGTTGCTTACACTTATTAAATTATGCTTGCTCACAGATCCTGATATAATTCTGCTCATTGAAAAAAGAATAAGATGTGAAATTTCAACAATATCAACACGATATACGAAAGCAAACAATCCACATATTGCAAAAACATTTGGTTAAAAGAAAACCAAATCGTTAAATCATCCACATGGATGCGAATAACTTTAACAGTTGGGCTATGAGCCAAGCATTACTATCAGGAAACTTTACATGGAAAGATCCAATGTCGAATTAAAGAAGATAAAGGTTATATATTAAAATTTGAATTAACGTATCTGGTAGAATTTCGTAATATTAATAATGATTTCCCATTAGCGACAGAAAATGTAAAAATTGACACCTTAAACGAATTAGTTCCGCACTTAGTTAAACCGGAAAAATATATCGTACATTACAAATCTTTCCAACAATATTTGAATTTAAGAATTAAATTAGATAAATGGGACAGAAAATTAGAGTTTGGCGGAAGCCCATGGATGAAATCATAAATTGATTTCATTACAAAAATTCGTTAGCAAGTTAAACATGAACATGAAAAAAACACTACACACTGATGAACAATTCAGTATATGGCAAAACTTTCGAGAACAGAAGAAACTGGAAATTGAGTAAAATCAGAATATGAATTGAGTATATTAGCAAATAAGCCAAATTTGAACAGTTTTAAAATATTCTCAGAAATTTTGATAGCTTATATAGGCAAAAACGGATAATGAAATTTGATGAATAATTGTATGTAGGATGTTCTATATTGTATTTGATAAAATATTGATTATAATTGGAAAAAATCAAACTTGTTCATTGATACAAATTCACTGTGTTTTGATTTCGAAACGAAATACTTATAAGAAGATATGATTCGAAATAAAGATTTATACAATACATTAAACTATCCACCAGAACATATTTTTCATTTAGGTGAATACAAAATAGTGGAATAAATGAAAGACGAAGCAGCTGTGGTTCCTTTTGAAGAGTTTGTTGGTCTAAGAGCAAAACTATATTGTTACAAAATGAAAAATTTAGTAAGTAAGAAAGTAAAAGGTGTGAGTGTAAAATAGCTGAGAACAATTTCACAATATCACAATTAAGAATATAAACGAGCATTGAAAAAGGAGAAAATACATCTAACGATATACAACATTTAAAGTGTTGACCATGATTTTACATAATAAGGAGATAAGTAAGATTGTCTTGAATGGTAATAACGACAAAGAAATAAATTACCAAATGGAATCAACACGTAAGCGCTAAATAAAAATAAAAATTTGGAGAAGTGATTTTATAAAAGATTATAGTCTATTAGAACAAAGAATTATATCATCAAGATTTACAATCTGCTGAAAATGAACAACACTGGAACGATTTTTAAAATTGTTTTAATAGTGAGAAAACTAGAAAATATACTGTGAATACAATGCTTGGAAAACTTTTCCCGAAATGCATTTGAAATTGCCTTCGAATGTTCAATCAGAACTAATTCCAAGTGGATCTTTCAACAATAAACACACTTACTCTTTGTGCAGTCGAGGAACTAAGGTTCAGAAACGAATTCAAAGTTATCGAGGAGTTAACTCACTAGACCAAGCTTGTGAGAATTATGACCTACTTTATTGTCAATATCCAAAAACAAAAGACAGAAACTATGCTAATGATATTCTAGCAAAAATAGCCTATGAAATTACAACTGATCCAAATGAATGAGAATACGTTCGAGAAGATTCTAAATTAGTTAACGTAACACTAGCTGGCAAAAGCTGGACTTGCCTCGGAATTTAAAAAACGTCAAAACACGCCCTATGACTTATATTATAATCCTAAGAAAGGTTATACTGGCGTAATTTAACTTTTTTTTTAAATCCGGCTTGTGTTCAACTCATCTACAGAGTTAATTAGAAACTCAAAACACTCACACTCTACGTAAACCAATAAAACATAATTTTAAACGAGACGAGTGAAGGTTTCAAGAATAGATGATCAATGGCAAGCTGATTTAGTTGATCTACAAAACTGCAAAGATCAAGGAAAAAACTGAATTTTAATTAACAGTAATTGATACTCTCATGTAAAATGCATCGGTGATTCCAATAAATAAGAAGACAGGGAAAGAAACCAAAACTGCTTCTCAAAAAATGGTTTTAAAACGAATTCCTTCTAAAGTTCAGACTGATAAGGCTCACAATAATATTATTTCAAGAATCATAACATTCAGTTTTTTAGTACAAAAAATGAAACCAAAGCGCAAGTTCTGGAATGCAAGTTCTTTAATGTCTTCAACAAGACATTAAAACCTAAAATGTGCATATATATATTTTACACATTTGAAAACTAAAAAATGGGTGAATATTTTGTACAAGATCTAATGCAAAATTACAATATTGGCTTTAAAATATCAATAAAAACGACATCATCATTGGTAATGAACAGTAAATTGGCTTATGATAACACATTTCCTCCAACTGAACAAACTTTTACATCACCGAAACACAAAATTGAGGAGAGAATGAGGTTAAGTGAAAACCGCAAAGACTTTCGTTATGGCTATTTGTCAAATTTTACAAATGAGTTATCCATTGTATTCCGAATACTGTCGACTGACCCAATTACTTATAGATTGAAAGATGTGGATGATGAAGAAATAATGGGAAGTTTTATTAAAACGAACTTTCAAAATGTAGCAGTAATGTTCATCCAATTGAGAAAATTCTGATGAAAATTGAAGGAAAGCTTTTGGTCAAGTGGAAAGGTTACTGCCAAGTTATAAGCCTTCATGGATCTCAGCAACTGAACTTAACATCAGTTCAGTGTAAACGTATATTTTGTTAAACCATTTGAGTTTTGTCTTTTTAAAAAATGACTTAATTGAAATAAAAAATAAATCAGATTTTCTTTTTACTTCACTCAACAAATAGTTTTAAAAAGCAATTAACAAATGACAAAAAAATCAAACAAAATTTATACCATGATGTTGAAACGATTAGCAAACCATTGGCAGAACCGTTATCTAAAATTGTCGACGAAACTAAACAAACTACGTTGGCAGTGACAGATATACTTCATGAAAAACTTGAATCTATCAAAGGAAAACCTGTTGAGAAACAAGCTTTACCCTCTGTTGAATCCCAGACTATATATGGACCTACGTATAGCATCGAATTTCTTGCGCTATGCATGGAAAGCTGGAAATGAATATGACAAAGCTTATGGTTTTCGATGGGATGGTCGTAAAGTTATGCTTGGTAATAAAAATGTAAATATTTGTGGTAATGATTTGAAAATTAGAGATAAAATATTCGAAGGCACATCTGGATTATGGTAACTGTTAACAAAGTAAAATTTACTGATTTCAAAGACGAGGCAAAAAAGAAATTAATTTGAGATGTTGCTTTCAGCTGATGACTGTTTTAAAGAAGATGGCGCCATAAAAGCAAATAGAAGAGAGAAACATTCTAAATTTATCAAACCTTTTTATGAAATAGTTCAAGAAAGAAAAGCTCATTCTGCTCTTGAAACAATTAGAGCAACAAATCCATCTCAAGTGTCTGATTCTGAATTATCAAGTTCGAGTCGAGACCAAAGTCCTTCAACACAACCCAAGACCTAGTTCATATTTTAGTCCTTCACGAAGGCCTACTTATAGACCAACTCCTACTCCTACGCCATCTCCTACTCCTCCCGGAGATGACGATTCAAACGTTTTAGGATCAGGTATTTTTAATTACCTTCTAACATCAATAATGTTCTCAAAAGACGCCAGATATAATTTGGTTCTTTTAATGCTGGAAATATGGGTGTGTTGAATGAATTCCAAGTTCTCACACACGAAATGTTTGAGAGAAACTTATTGAATAAAAATTAAAAAAACTCACTTAATGACTTTCCTTTTAAAAAGCGGAATCTCAGAGTATAGTAATAAACTAGGACAGAAAGTGATATTACAACAAAATTTACTCCAGCAATAGAGCAAAACTTTCCATGAAATTGCATTAGTTGAATTATATATGTATCATTCTATTCCTAACATCAATGGTTTTTAAAATATTTTTACAATTTCAACAGGTTTGTGTGAAATAGATAGTATCAATGAACTAATCCAGAAGAAGCTACAAGGTATCATACGAATTAATTAAAAGCTAACACTATACTTTGAAATGAGTAATAGTTAATCAGTCGTCAACATTAAAAGTTTACGTCAATAGAGAGAAAACTTTGAATTTTTTTTTTTTGGGGGATGTGGTTTTAAAAGGTGTTGGAGATTATAATGCACAAACATAGTATATATCATGTCAGCAAACGCAATACTTGTTCATTGCAGCGTAATTCGTTGCATGATATTTTATACACTTCTTCCCAAATATTCCTCCTGGATATAAGATTGTGGAGAATGAGGACAAACCTATTAAATTAACGATTTTTCAACCTATAGTTTATGATTTGAGATTGTGGCTTACTGATCAAAATGGAAATATACTAAATACACGAGGTGAAGAAATAACGGTTCGGTTGCACTCAAGATCAGCAAATTGAAAAATTGTTTTAAAAATTTTCATTTAAAAATGTAACCTTTACAATGGAATAAATCGATTAAAATTGATGAATCTATTCAAAATATTGAAACTCATGATTTAGAGACAAAAATTAAAACTGACTTGAATCATGAACATAATGATATTAGAATAATTATTTACTAACAAGATCAGTTTATATTCCCTTCTAAAAGTTGTGTTTACATCGAAAGAGTTTTGATTAGAGGACACGAAAATGATGACATTTTCAGAAACAAAAAAAAATATAATTAATAACGGTTAATACACTTGTGTGATTACGTATCTAACAAAATAGCAGATAAAGAAGTCGAAGGTTATAGTTTTTCAGGAATTGCATCAACTTTAAAAGGTTTACTTACGTGCCAACGAAGTTCAAAAGAAAAACTGAAATTCTTTTAGAGTGTTGTACGAAAAGAATGAAAAGCGACATCGATTAAGTGAACGTAGTAATTATCTAGGTTCAGCAAATGGTAAATTCATTGTAGTGATTCCACTTGACAGTATGTGTGGATTTTGTGAAAATTATAATAAAGTGATTTATGGAGTAAAGCATACGCTCACTCTGAGAAGAGGCAATAATTCTAATTCTACATCAAAAAGGAATGAAAAAGATCCCAATACCAATGATTAAAAAGTTAGTGATGGAAAAATTACGATACATAAGCTTGGTTGGAAAATGCAAGCTAATAAATTATCTGGCGAATTCAAAATCAAACTACATCGACAAATAGTAGATAAATCGAATTGTTGCATATTATAATATACGTCGATATAATGTGGCACTGGTTTTGTGAGTAGGAGCTCCGGAAGCTGTTGTTGTGCTCCTCCTTTACGAGCTCCAGAAAAGTATTGTTATGTGCTCTTGCCTGACTGCCGGGCAGCACCCACGTCAAGTTCGCACATTCTGAGTGTGCGTGCGCTAGTCCGTGTACGTGTACGGCTCCGCACCACCACTCAGAATCACTACCATGCGCATTTCGACAGCTGCCAAATATCGCTGTGTGACATAACTCTAGTGCGAACATTTATTATTGTATAGCTCTGCCATTTAAGTATCATTTAATAATAAAATAAAATACATTATGTTTCATTTTATACTTATAGTCACTGCGGTTTTAAACGACAAACATTATAAAATGAGTTACTACCATGCGCACTTCAGCAGTGCCACACGTCGCTGTGTGACTCAACTCTAGTGCAAAATTTCATTATTTTATGGCTCTGACATATAAGTATCATTTAATAATAAAATAAAATACATTATGTTTCATTTACACTTAAAAGTCACAGCCGTTTTAAACGACACATATTATACAATGAGTTAAACCAAATAACAGCGCAGTTACTGCGATACTATCGCATGTCATAATGTATTGTTCGTATGTCACAATGTATTGGTAACAATACAAATCTGTTTTAGTTTCTATTAGAAATTGGTAGTTAATTTGAGAAATTACCAAGTGCTATATCAATTGAATAAAAAATATTTTAGCTCTGAAGCGTTTTGTAAGTTGCATTTTTTGCATATATACGCCAATTGCATTCGATTACTTTACTTATAAAATTTGATTATGGAAAATTTTATGTGCTCTTATCAGTATAATTAATTGTCACTTCCCTTTCGTTAATATAATTTTGGTCGTGAAGTGCAAAATAAAAGAACATCTATGCTCACATTGGGGACAAAGGAAGCTCAACGCTTACACACCAAGTAATAAATGCTATGGATTTCATCACAAATATTGCACCTTTTTCGTTTGAGTCAGGAAATTGTGTACAGCCTCTATACACACCACTTCCCCTGTCATATATGACATACATGGATAATGCTTCATCAACGCGGAATTATTTTCAGTTGCGCTGGCAGTGATGAGACAGTTTTTAAATGAATATTTATACTTGTGAACACACTACTTAATACTACAAAGTTTGTTCATTTTTTCTGTCTTTACGTGACAACTATAACATATTAGACGATATTAATTGTCATTTTCAAAACTTCCCAAGTGAGAAATAAAGAGTAGATTAAAAATTAAAGACAATTACAGGTAATAATATTTATTTGAATATATGATACATTATTTCATTATTTATTTACCTTATAATTATTCATTATTTATAATGAAAGAAATGGAGAAGTACTTTAAAAGCATTTTCTTTGAACGTTTCGAGTCTTGGCTCATTCTCAACAAAAAGTCTGCAAATAAAATAATAGACAAGTCAGTACATCCCAAATTACAGAAGCGCGGAATATAAGCACGAAAAAAATATATATAAAAATAACAATTCATTGGTTGATTATTTTCAGAGGGTGTGCACTCTGCATTTCATTGAGAGAAAGTTTGAGTTTATGAATGAATAATGACTCTAAAATACGTAGGTCTAAGCTGGCGGTACAAGTATCTAATATTTTAAATTTGCTAACGTCAATAATCTGTTCACAGGAACCGATACTACAATGTTGTTTTATACTAGAATGAGTAAAAGTA
>JACJUY010002742.1:11516-24545 GCA_014220935.1 Platorchestia sp. MABIK
CCATCTTTTGACATTTAGCTTTTACAGAAATTTAAAAGCTCATTCAAATTAATCTCAAAAGCTAATTTCAATATTAATTCAAGCAAAATAAGCTCCGTGCTCTTAAAGAATTAACTCTGTATTTCTCATAGCGAAAGGTACAGCAATAAACTTACATGTCACTGAATTCTCAAGATAAAAAAAAGAACCAGTGTAAAAGGGAACATTCTATCTATCCGAGATCATTGCCATAGTTCAAACCACCCTTTCAAAAATTCCTATTTCTCCACACTTTGTAGAACCACAGAGGAATTTGACCTTAGAATTTTAGAATCCTTGTTTATTTTCACCCATAGACCTCAGTTAAATAATGACCAAAGTGCGATGAAATTAAACATTGCCCCAACGGTGTGAATAGGAGTGTGTTCGAATGTGTGTGTGTGTGTGTGTGTAGTCCTGTTACTTTGGGTAGATGTTATTGTGTGTTGGTTTGATTGCTAGAATTTAGGTGCATGTGTACGTATGGCTTCGAATGTTTGATAGAAATTTTATTTTTTCAATGGTTAGGCATAGCTATTTTTCGTTCAATGTAGGTATGAAATTATGTTCTTATTACTGAAATTTTGTTCTTTTTCGCAATTTGTTTATTATCGTTTTGTATTCTGTTTTACAGCACTGATGATGGAATCAGATATTCCGAAACGTTTGTTATTAAAAGAATGTTCCCTTTTACATTGGTTATTCATTTTATCTTGCGTATTAGATTTCCTAAAAATGGCCCTTTTAATTCTATTATCACTGAATTCTTTAGCGAGTTTTTGAGAAACCTTAACATATTTCGCAATCTAAAATTTGGTTTTCTTGAGTAAATCGAGCGGGATGTAATATTTCAGAGATGAATTCGAATTTATCGATAAAGGAAATGAAATAATTGCAATAAGAAAGTGAAAGGAATCAACGCAATGAAACCTAATTCTTTATAATGAGCAAAAATTTGGAGAAGCATTCGCTCAAAAACATTTTAATCAACTCCCAAAAAATTACATAATTTTTTGAGCTTGCGTACTGTTCGGCAAATTAAGTCATGTATGATAGTTCTCTACATCTACTTTTAGGAAAAAAGTCTTTCACTAAAAACATTATACGTTATACGAAAAAAATTTTTTGATTATTATCAATAACACCGTTAGAGTGGAGAGTGTTTTTTTCTGGAACAGAAGTAAGTCTGACATGTGTCTGAATTGAAAAGGGGGTTTGAGTCATAAGGTGGGTCAAGTTGAAATTCACCAGGGTGATCCACATTTACTAGCCAACCACCCAGCTCGTATATGCAAGCTTCAACCCGACATACTGATTAATTTTCTTACAAGTCAAGTTGCGTTTAACTGATACCAGGACCGTTGGAACTATCAATGAAGTTATTCCTACAACAAGATTTTCTCCAACACACTGCCTTCAGGCCAGATTTCGTGCTTTCCGACTCGCATGTTACAGCGTTTAATCGGTTTTGCGATACCTTCGTTTTTTTTTACGGAAATTATTTTGTTTCAGGTGCTGCATAATTGGTTACACATGCCTAATTCATTGCAATTACTCCCCAAGAAAAACGTATCATATTGCACATGATTTTCTGTTGACCTAGTGACAGCCCTCATCTTGAAGGAAACACGCGTTTTCCTCATCCGCTGAAGTAGATGAATGAAATAATCTTCAGACATATTCAACAAATTCTTCAACCGAAACGCACCGAAACCGTTGCAAAACATTGAACACCGCAAGCATCGACCAAGAATGGTCACGACAAGTTTTGACAAACGAATTGCGCTCACAGAAGTTCAAAAATCATCTTTAGAATACCTTAAGTTCAAATTTTATGATTACGCGCTTATGTAAACCCCTCAAACTAAATACGCGCAAATTTAATGCAGCCGTAGAGCGTCATACAGAACTCTTGAAGTAAGGAAACGTAACACAGAAAGGACCTATAGAGTAGAGCACATGTTCGATACGTGTAGATGCGCTTGAAAAAATTCTCGGCAAAATAGTAAATTTTCATCTCGACAACGCAAAAGCTTTACAAAGAAATCTAATGATTCATTTCAGAGTGATACTCTTGACTCAAATTTTTACTGAAAGTCGGTTTCGAGACGATCACAAATAGAATAATATGAAAAATTTGAATAATAATCTCTATGTTGATCAATTAACTGACAATCAACGTAAAAATTTCACAAAAGAATAGCGACACACAATTACAACGGCATGCCGGCAAAATTTCGACAAAGTAAACGGACTTCCAAACAACAGCATCAAAGCAGAAAAACATGTAACCTAATTTACCGAAGTCACCTTTTAGAGCGAAATGATTGCGTTTTCGACGATAAATTTCAAGCGGCACATTTTTCAACTGCAATACATCAAACGCAGGAAATATCTTGTAAGAATTCACTGTAAACACTCTATGTATCAGATAATTTTGTTATAAAATTTGAGGAACTGACTTTTATATCTTCATGCTATCAGTGGATGTTTTTCCATCTTAAAATGGAGCAATAAAATTTTAATTCATTTTCCATCAAAACATGTGCAAAGTTGAAGGCAACAAAAAATTAAGGAAAATTTAATTTCGTGTAGGATTGAACGGTAAAAATATTCAAAGTATTTTCTCTTGATATCCACGAAATATTGTGTGTTAAAAAAATTGATGGTATTGTTTTCCTATCGCTCGTGAGGAATCATTTATTTATTTTAGGAAGAAGGCGTATGCATTCAATGATGAGCCAGCCAATTCATTCCGTGAACTGCATTTAGGTAATCTGAGTTGAGTCGCAGTGTTCACTTCGTCCTCTGACTTGCGCAGAATACGCCGCACTGCGATCACATGCAGTCACTGGCTCGACTCTTTTGGCTCGTCCTCTTCATGTTTTGCGATCGGGTGTGCGACTCATTCTCTGGAGTAAATGTTGACGAAAAATGAACTTGACTAGAAAAATGTACCTGACTGAAAAAAATCAAGGTTACATTCATGAGATCAGTATTCTTCTCACGTTATTACTTGTAATAAAACGAGATCTTTAGGGAAACTAATTTTCTCAGCGCCTTTTTAAATCGAAATAAAAAGACATAAATGGTGAAATTCGTTTTTATCGATTTTGATCTCGCAAATCGAAGAGAAGTGAGTGAGGTAAATAACTTCACTCTAAGAGCACGTAGTACGCTAAGCTTAAAACCAAGATTCAATCTCAGACGTGGGAATGCAAGGAGCAACAACCTTACATTTACGTTAACTGACACATATACCAGAGTCAATGATGCGTATTCAATTTTTCAATTCATCCCATGTTAGACATTGTTAAAATATTCTATACTTTAATATCATTTCTGAACATGTACAAATGAAATTTTAAACTGGTTCTAAACTAAATCTTTTGTGAGTATCGCTGATACGTTTTAAAATATCATTCTGACTAGTCGACCCTTTTCTTTCGAGGTCGTCTTGTAAGCGATCTGAGACTTTTGAAAATTTGTTAGTTCTAATTTTTGAAAACACCTTGGTATGACAAGACAATATTTTTCGAATATGTTCACAGTGGCACTTGGTATTGATGCTACTGAAAATTGTGTGCTAGGTTCGGAAACAAGCTAAAAATCCAAGTAACATAAAATATAAAAGTAGGCACAATGACGCTATATTTTAGTTACGATTGACACAAGCGTTACGAACAGAATATTTGATGCACTGAAAATACCACAGTTCGTTAGACAGTACTGGAATTTGAAGTTTGGTCTCCGTAGCAATTTCTTGAGCCGTGTGGAGGCATCGGTCAGATAAAAAATATTAGTGTCCGCATAGTTTGGTAATATTTAACCGAAATTGAATACCATGATTAACGATCTAACGAGAATGTTCAAACGGTATAATGGACCTTTGAACAAAACACGCTTGTATGAGACTCATTAATGGAACACAGTCATTACAAATTAAATAGACAGAAAAACCACCACACTGAGTGATATGCTGCGGACTGCGGAAGTGATGTGGTGCTATACCCTGAGCGTCCCCTAAATAAAAAAATGTGAGCATGATACCGTTGTGAAATTTACACACACTAGGAGAGTAACAAATTAAACAGTTTAAGACGTACGCTGATGAGTTACTAGCAATAATCATTAAGCTTCTAAGAGATTGTGAAATCATTTCAAAAATTGAATTCCAGAAATGAATCTCAGTCGAAAGTGTTGAAATCGGGGCTCAGCAATAAACTGTAAGTGGAAGGTGTAACAATAGACAGAAATTATGCATTTTGATTAATTGACATAAACTCGTAGATTTCCGACGTTCAGAAGTTTTTTAAACTGAAATTTTTACTAACCAAATCCAGCACTTATAACTCAACTTCTCCGTGAGAATACTCTTTATCTCAAAAACAGCAAACATTATCTAAAAACAGATAGAATTTGCACTGGGAACGAAAACTCGGTGATTCAGCGATCGCCAATGAAAGCGCTTCAAACATAGGTGAAGAACAGTTCAGCAAGAGTTTATACGGAACTATAGACTGTGGAAGAATCTTAAGTTTATCTCTTTCAATAAAATAAATCTACTGCGGTGCTAACTTATTGACTACCGCTAAATTTGGAAGGATTTTTGAGAAATGGTTGGTATAAAGTCTGAAATTGGAACGTGGATAATTTTTGCTTCAAAAAAATTAATGAACTAGCAAAATACTGCTACAAAATTCTACCGAAGTTAAACCAGGTGTCCAAAATCCACGCAAAAAGAAATCATGTCGTAAAATAAATCATGAATCATGATAGTACATTTATAAACATTGACTTGTGGTTGATTTGAACAGCAGAATAGTCTTAGCCGCCGTATAGTTATGGATACAATAGAGTTCCTGAAAACCGGACTCATACATCTATGGATGTCAGTTATTCCGGTTGTCAATTCATCCGCATGAAGATAGCACGATTTAATATTTATTTAAACGTAAATTACCTTATGGCAGGTAAAATTTGCATGTTCACATTAAAGAACGGAACATCATTTAAGTAAGGAATAACACAAGTTAAATTAATGTTTCTACGATTTTAATAAATATGAGCTTCATTTTACTGTGAGTAATGTTACGTTAATTGTTATTATTCATCTGTATTATCATTCATTGCCTCCTTGAAAACATGGTCAACAATGCTAATAATATTCATTGCATTTCCATTTGTTATGTGAGTCCAGTTGTCAGGTGTCCGGTATTTATGTTAGCCCAGTTGTCAGATGTCCGGTATTCAAGTTAGCCATGCAATTGTCAGGTGACCGGTATTTATGTTAGCCCAGTTGTCAGATGTCCGGTATTCAAGTTAGCCCAGTTGTCAGGTGTCTGGTATTCAAGTTAGCTCTGTTGTCAGATGTCCGGTATTTATGTTAGCCCAGTTGTCAGGTGTCCGGTATTTATGTTAGCCCAGTTGTCAGGTGTCTGGTATTCAAGTTAGCTCTGTTGTCAGATGTCCGGTATTTATGTTAGCCCAATTGTCAGGTGTCCGGTATTATGTTAGCCCAGTTGTCAGGTGTCCGGTATGTATGTTAGCCCAGTTGTCAGGTGTCTGGTTTTCAAGTTAGCCCAGTTGTCAGATGTCCGGTATTTATGTTAGCCCAGTTGTTAGGTGTCCGGTATTCAAGTTAGCCCTGTTGTCAGGTGTCCGGATGTCAGGAACTCTCCTGTAGTTATACTAATTATGATTTGCCCTCATAGATGAGGGCATTATTTGTTAAAATCTAATCGCCTAAATAACGAATAAATAAATTTGTCTTTGCAATTTTTAAAAACTGTTTATACTATGCATTCAAATAAATTTGAAAAATTTTGTAGTTCAAACATAAGCCACTTACCTACTCAAAATTTGCAACACCGAAAAGGAAAGCTTTTGCTGTATCTAAAATTATACTCTATGGTAATTTGGATCATCCTGGCAGTAAAGAAAAGTATAGCAGGATAGTCGAACCATGAAAATTTGTTCTAACAAGTATAAAGGATACTCAATTTATGGTGTTTAAATATAAATTAAACATTTTGGATTATATGAGCAACCTCTCATTTTGTTACTTTTCATAAGAAAACTATTTTAGCAAAATTTTATACTGTAAAGAACACATCTCGATGTCGCGCAGAGCCACAGAAGTTAGTGCCCATACAGAACTCATGGCGGCACAGCGTGTTCACTCCTGTCAGTGAGTTGTCCATCTCCGTGAAGTGCACATAACATTTAAAGAGGATTTCCCAGTAAGATAAGTTCATGCCCTCACTTACTAATGGAGAAGTAGTGGATCGGCTTCCTATTTTAATTTCTGGAAGAGTTCTCGAGTGGGAAAGCTGAACTGACAGCCACCGCAATTATTAACGTCATCAAGAAATGGAAGCTTCAAGAGAGGATTGCAGCGCTTTGCTTCGACACGACTGCCACTAACACCGGTCCCAAAGGCGGTGTCTGTCTGCGTCAGCAGCAGATTCTTGGACGTGATCTCTTGAACCTAGCTTGTCGACATTATGTTGTTGAGCTTCAACTAGAAGCGGTTTTCTCTGCATTGGTTTCGGATGCATCACGGAGCCCTGATATCACGATTTTTCAGCAATTCAAAGAGTTTTGGCTTTCTGTGGATAAACAGACTATCGGACAGCCGAAGTTGAAATTCGAAGTACATCGTGAGCCAGTGATGTCCTCAATTTCTTCCAAAATCAGCTAAACTTTATTCATCCGCGCGACGACTACAGAGAGCTCCTTGATGGTCATTGTCGTTCTTGGATGGGTGCCACATGGCTGCCAAAGCATCACTTTTCGAAAACCCGAGGCTGTTCAAGGAACTGAAGTTGGTCTTCTGCCTTGGTCCTTCGTGAATTCCTGGACCAGAGCCACCCCACGCTCCGCTGCATCGTTGGTCACAACCAGCCCCTCAACTCGTTGCAGACCAGCTTGATAGGAAGGGGGATCTTTCCAACTTGCCTAGTCCTCGTCAAAAAAACTTGTGTCGATGTGCATGAGTTCAAGGAATCTCTTGGTAATTTAAGTGACAAATGAAGCCACGGTCTTGTCTTTCATTCCATTAGGAAGAGTCCTGAGACGGAGAGAAGTCTCTTTGGATCCGTGAACTGCCTTCCTGTTTGCGACGAACTTCTCCTTTTTCTGAAGAGACCGTTCTTCATTAAAGAGTGCCATACCAACGGTAACCTCAGACAGATACCAGAGATGGCGTGCCAGCGTCTTCGTCTCTGCCATCCCGACGATCTCGTTGTCTTCCTCTTCCAGGGCCTTGAAAATGGCGATGTCATGGCGGGGAGCACTGACAGCTGAACGTGACAAGAACCAGGCACGAACGTAATGCTTGACAAGAAAAAGGCACAAGTCACTCAGTTTCTCCAGAATGCCCGATCGTGCTCCACGGGAGGCCGAGGGTCTTTGTTGTCGATGCTGAGAGAAGTGGGGACGGAAGATCCAAATCATAAAGCAGCATATGGCCCGCGCCATCCATCGTGCTCGATGAACAGCCCCAGGTTTTCGAAAAGTGATGCTTTGGCAGCCATGTGGCACCCATCCAAGAATGACAAGAACCCTCAAGGAGCTCTCTGTAGTCGTCGAGCGGATGATTAAAGTTTAGCTGATTTTGGCAGAAATTGAGGAGATCACTGGCCCACAATGTACTTCGAATTGCATCTTCGACTGTCTGATAGTCTGTTTTATCCACAGAAAGCCAAAACTCTTTGAATTGCTGAAAAATTGTGATATCAGGGCTCCGTGAAACTTCTGAAAGCAATGCAGAGAAGACCGCTTCTAGAAGAAACTCCAAAGCATAATGTCGACAAGGTAGATTTAAGAGATCACGTCCAAGAATCTGCTGCTGACGCAGACAGACACCGCCTTTGGGACCGGTGTTAGTGGCAGCCGTGTCGAAGCAAAGAGCTGCAATCCTCTCTTGAAGCATCCATTCCTTGACGACGTTAACAATTGTGGTAGCTGTCAGTTCAGCTTTACCACTCGAGAACTTTTCCAGAAACGAAAATAGGAAGGCAATCCATTATTTCTCCATCAGTTAGTGAGGGCATCAATTTCCCATCTTAGTGGGAAATACCCTTAAATTGTTGTGTGCACTTCACGGAGATGGACAACTCCCTGACAGGAGTGAACACGCTATAGGCAATGCTACACTACGCGTTTTTTACTGCGCAATTATCAGGCATTTTTTAACCCCTGCATGCATGAGCGGCTACCCTACACTTCGCAGAGCAGCGGGGGCAGGGCTACCACACCTTGGGAATTTTCCCCAGATCTCGGGAATTCGGACATTGTCTAGGGATTTGGAGAATTCGAAACAAAAAGGCTAAGAATTTAGGGAATTTGGGGTGTTTATACAATATACTGTATAAACACCCCATACTGTATGTAAAAACTAAAATTGCTCAAATTAAAATTTGCTTCCAGCATAGAGGTAGTGTCTATTGAAATTAATACAATTCGATCTAGAAATTAATCAAATTATCAGTACAAGGGGCCTAAGTCAGCTTTACGAATGCATCATGGAAGAATAATACACGTTAACACGGGATCCAAATGAAGCGCGCAGTGGCGCAATAATTGAAGCGCCTCATGGAGCGCCTGGCTCAGTCACTCATTCATTAGAGCTGAGGTGCTAACTGTGGTACTAGCGCTACCGGTAGCGGTGTTGCTTTGTCCTTATTGCATTTTCAGCTTGTAGTTAAACACCATGGAACCATCTATAAAAGTAGCACAGTCAAACATTTTCCGAATTCAAAGACTGGCTACAGAAAGATATAGATGGAAACTGACGGTTGTAAATGTTGCAATTTCATGTTCGAAAGTGCGAACAAGTCTACCTTGCAGAAACACAATGAATCCAAAGAGCATAAGAAAACTAATGAACTTACCAAATCGAAAGTACAGAAAGCGCCTAACGATGATGACCAAGCGGCACATCCCCTCGCTTGTTGATGAAACTCAGCTAAATAAGATAGACGACGAGTGGAGAAGTTTTCACCTAACTGCAGCTGACCTACCGGTAAGGAATGTACAATTCCCCGGTATTGGAAATCATTAGGTGAATTGAAAGATGACTTGGGCAACCCTAAATTTGGTATTCTTTCATATTTTACGACTTGTCTCACTTGCTTACGCTTTCGTCTGCATCTGTTGAAAAAATATTTCCTCAACATAACAGTATAAAAACTAAAATTTATAATTCCTTAAAATCAGAAACTGCCAAAGACAGCTTCCTTGCCAAACAATGATTAGCAAGAAATAATGCAAAGTGTACTACCTGAGATCCAGTAAAAAGTTTAGAAACTGACCGAGAATTAGGTGGAGCCGCCCATCAAAGATTCCAACACCGATTAAAACGATTGAAAGAATCAAAGTCTCTGGATTTCATGCTGACATTGACGAAAATGATGAATAAACCTATAAATGTATTGAAGATGAGCATAAATTTCATATATATTACTTCTAGTAAAATATGGAGAATTTTTTTGCGATCTGGGGAAATTTCAGGGGTCAGTCTGGGGATTTTGGAAAAAGTTGACCCCCGCTCAGGGCCCCTGAGCGGGGGTCAGTTGCACACCGCAGCCCAGAGAGAATGGATGCAAATGAACGTGCGCCCAGGTCAGTAGCTATCGCATGTGCGATAGGGAAGGAAAAAAACAGGAACGACAAGTGACTCACGCTACCTGTCTATTTCCTTCATGTATAAGTTAATTTACAGTCAATCAAAGACATAACTACCCAACTATGTTTTACACTAATTTCGGGTTAAGCTATCTAATTCAACAAGAAACAGGATTGATTTACTCGAGATGAATGCTGTATATTTAAAAAAACTATACACGGTATTCATTTTTGATTATATTTTTATTTACTGAAGTACAAATGCCATGGGAGGAAATATTAGACTTCTACATTTTCTTTGTAGAAATAAATAATAAACATGACTTATCTGAGCGACTACTTGACTATGCAAATTTGATGTTGGCTGCCGGCTCTCTGCCCCATCATTACGAAATGGCAACATATAGCAATATGGGGTTGGTCGCTGTACATCCTCTGTACCTGCTTCGATTTCTTTATATGCTTAACATTTGATTTGGATTAAAAATACTGTGTCTTCAATGTTGAATTTTACTTTTATTATATCAACTGTCAACGCCTTCGCAGGGTCTAGAGATGTCAATATAGTTTTGTAAGCAAATTCTTATAAATTTATTTCTTTATGAGTTAAATTTTTGACGTTTCAGAGGCATTCCTTTGCTTTAGATTATTGGTCTCTGAGCTGGAGCACTAGCTCGCGTGACCAATCACTGATTGTAGAAAGCGCAAGCAATAAACAGAAGTACAATAGACCACTCCATGATAAAGTGCAACTGCAAACTGGGAGAGCTGTCGAGCGATGACCTTGAAATGATCTGAAGTGCACTCCTAACCACCCACTACAGATGCTTGCTGCCACAAGAAGACGCGTCAAAAACCGCACACCGCGGAAGTTCATGCAGCACTCGTGCAACCGACATGCATGCTTCAAATTTAGGTGAGTTGCGCATGAGTTGCACGAAGACATGCATAGTGTAGCCGCGCCTTATGCCTCCATAAGTTCTGTATGGATACTAACTTCTGTAGCTCTGCACGACATCAAGATGTGGGCTTTACAGTATGAAATTTTGCTAAAATTGTTTTCTTATGAAAAGGAACAAAATGTGAGGCTGCTCATAAAAATCCAACAAGTTTCATTTTTTTAACACCCTGCTGTACACAGTAAGATTGTTTGACAACAGTGGCTGTTTCAGAACCGAACCTATATTTCAACTAAATTCATAGTTCTCTTCGTTCGTTAGAAGTAGCCTAAGTGTGATCATTGAACATTTGTGCCATTGAACAATGTTGTAATTCATGTTTTTATCAAAAGGAGTCTATACTAGCTTAGTTGCAAATATATACCTAAATTTACCTCCCACCATGGATTTCAACTTTAAATTTTTTGATAGAGTTTCTCGACATAGGAAAAATAGGCAGCCAGTGAATGAAAAACTCAAAAAATTAGGAAGATATCGTCAAGGCCAGAATCTCATCAATGAGGTTATACAGCACCATATTTGGCTTCATGCGGCAGTGCTTAGTCGTGAGGTAAAACACGCACTCTTTAATTTACTAATACATGCCTCATTTCATCCAAAAGATCTTGCATTGCTTCGTAATGCATTTATATACAAAAGCTCGCTGCAGTACTCTGATCGGCATTTATATGACTGCAATAGATAACTTCATCAGCAGACCACCAGAATGTCACAGTATTTTTTTTTCACGTTCCACTTCAGGTGTTGAGAAATGTTGGGACTCGTCCCAATGACTCCATTGATCTGGATCGCTAATGAACATCATTAAAAGTCTCCTTTTCACCGAACAGCAGCCTCCTTTTAGAGAATAAATAAATAGAGTTTAACATAGAGTGTGCTTTAAAATGATAAACTTTTTGATGTTTGTCGAGCCTACGTAGAACCAATAAATCTAATTTTTATATGTACAAATAATAGTTGAGGGTGAAATAATGAAATAATGTGAAGGGAAATTTGTTCAATAATTGCTTTGAAAAGCCGGTTGTCATAAATTTGACGAAGCCACTTTGCCGCAGTACTGTATGCGTGCGGGATTTTCTCCTCACAATCTCTTGATGAAAGAGACTACTGAGGAAATATTATGATATAATATTATGACTCACTCAAGAAAATTAATTGAAGTTCTAATTTTTTCGTGCTGGTAACTACTTAGTTCTATGGTAATTAATGAAAGATTATTCAAGTGAAAGTTCCTGATTCCTCTCCTTCCATTTACATTTTCAAAGTAAATTCCTATTTTTTTATATCCCCTCCAGGAACGTTTGCAGCATTACCCACAGTGTCATAGGAGAAGGCTTTGAAAAATTGGGATAAACTTTCAGGTACAATTCCGGTTTAAGTCTTGTTTCATACTTCAATATGGTAATCAATAATAATTGCTGAAATTCTTCAGTATTTGCCCATAGAGTCAAAATGGTTCTTTAATATGAGTAATACTGAACAGTGTTCCCTCGTTGTATCGCGGTAGATGCGTTCCAAAACCCCCCGCGAAAAGAGATTTTCCGCGAAGTGGGATCGCCGATTCTTACGGATACATTTATGTAAATTTACACTTTTAAAACCCTCCCTGTAAAACCATTTAACCCTCCCACTACAATACTGTTCATTGTTGCTGAAAGAAAGTCACACACGAAAAAATCCTGAGACACAGCGTAAAACGATCTGAACCGCATGGCACCTTGTTTTAAACAGACTGAGACGTTCACCAGAAATAAATTTTAAAAGCACCAATCACAAGCCAGGGGTCACAAATGGGTGCCTACCATTGGCTGCCTTTCATTTCTGCACCAATCATAGCCCGTCTTGCACATTGCTACGCCCTGAAGCTGATCTCGAGTGGCCTTCGCAGACGCATCCGCGTTCATCTATAGCCTTTCCAGTTGGTTCTGTTTCTTTTTTAGCACATTAATAAACTCAAATATTTGTTTATTTCTCAAATGTACTTGTTTTTTATCTGAACAACATTAATTATATTTATTTTTAAAATTTTAATGATATTTAAGGCTAAAATTTAGATTTAATATTTTTTATTTTATATAAATATATATATATATATGTGTGGGGGTCGGCCGAGCCCGCGAAGTGGTGAAGTCGCGAAAGAGGATCCGTGAAGTGGCAAGGGAACACTGTACATTTACTCATCTATAACCACAATTCTATAAAAATGGCTACACATGACCACAATACTAAAATATAATAGGTTCGAACATTTTTTTTAATTATGGGCCTAAGAAGTTTTCCTTTATTCAAGCTTTCTTCATTTTGAGTTTTGCATCAGAGCATCCAAGCCCCAGTGATAGGTTTTTGATACGTTGCTATCAAATATTCACCTGGTAATGTATTCGAAAGGAATGTGATCTGGTAATGAAAAAGAAACATTCTT
>JACJUY010002742.1:33939-46755 GCA_014220935.1 Platorchestia sp. MABIK
ATATATATATATTTAGTGTGGGTAAAAATGTTTATGCACTCTTTAATATAATTAGTACTCTTTAGCTAGCGGATGTTCAAAAATCTTTTAAGACTTTCCCATCTGTTCAAAAATCATTTTAGCGTCAATTTCTTTGGAATTAAATGGAGGGCAAATATGCTGAGTGGCCTAACCCACAAATCAGGGATCAAAACTGGCAGAGTGGGCTAAGCGCTCATTTCACCTCCAAGCGGTGTAGATCTTTCAGGCAGAGTGGCCTAACCAGCAGCCCGTGTGTATTGTCCTGCTGCGCCGCGCCATGCGTGCTTGGGCAGAGTGGCCTAAACAGCAGATTAATGCTTTCTATATTACATTTCTTGAATATTTTAATGATGGTCTTTGATTCAACGCAAATTGAATATACAGAGTGTTTCCGAAGAAGCAATACAAAATTACACACGTAGTAAAAGGTGGCTGAATCAACACTCTAAATACAAAAAAACTTTAAATAAACACTTTTTCTTCTATGAAGTTTTTCACAAAATTCATGTTTTTGAGATAATAGCTGTTTATTGTTTTAACGGATTATTTAAATTTAATGGCACAATTACAAGCGATATTCATATTGAATTTACTTTACAAAATTGTCCGAAATGAGTTGCATAAATGCACTTTTACATCTTGGTCGTAGCGACTACCGGATGTTAGGAAACACGTCGGGCATTTCAGAAATCTCACCAGCAGAGCAATCCTGGCCACGAGATCTTCTTCAGATCTAATGGGTGTAACATCAACAAGGTTCTTCTAGTGTCCTCGCTAAAACTATTTTACCACATGTCCCTAGAACTAAATTTTATTATTCTAAGCTCTCATGAAATAGAAGTGTTTGAAGCGTAAATTCAGAATAAATATTGCGAGTAATTGTGTCATCAAATTTCATCCTTTAAAATTATAAGCAGCTAATATTTTAAAAATCGAAATTTTTGCTAGCAAATTTCGTAGAAAAAAAGTGCTTACTTTGCCATTTTCTACTTGGTGTGCAATTTTGTACCTCTTGTTCTGGAACACCCTCTATTGCACTAACTAATCAACTCTTATGGCGTATTGTGCATGCAGGTGTTTAATAATATATGAAAACAAATTTTAATTCAAGTGTTAAACAATTTGAAACTACAGTGAGGCATATGCGTAAGTAAAGAGAAGGCAAATAATTGTATTTGTTAGAGATCTACAAAATTTTCATGTACAGAATCGTGTACACAATCGTATCTTTTCCTTCTAGTGACACGTTACGTAAGGATTAGAGTGATAAAGATTTTATTTCTTAGTTTTACTTTGAGAAATCCCAATACTGCAATCCTCCATTATCTGCACAGAAAACAAGCAAAATGATTACAAAATGTTTTCAGTAGATTTTGACACATTTAAATATTTGACACAGTCTAAATATTTTTTACTCCTCTGTCTGTAACACAAATTAAATCATTTCTCAGCGAAGGATGATAAAAGATAACAAAAAAGCTTTTTGCGTTTGCTGAAGTTCCTTGTGGTGATCGCTGGAATATTTGTAGTGCATCAAGCACTCGTTTTTCTGGGAAACTTTCAGCCATTTCAGCTTCAACCAGCAAAACTTGTTTCCTTCTATGTCGACCGTCCAAAACGGGAAGTACGACTGGGGCTTGGGACATCGATAAACTTGTCCTTCATGTGAGTACTCATACAGATGAACATGAAGGAAGCGACAATGTTTTTATTGCTGATTTGTACGCCACAATAGTCTTAAAATGTATGAATCATGTCGTAATAATGAAAATGATTTTTTCTGTAGGAAAGTTAAACCAGAGGAACCGATCTCACAACTTCCTCGCTTCCCTTCGATCTCTTGCTAGACATAAATGTGGCCCTTATCATGTCATGTATTTATTCCGAGGTTGTACAACCACATTTGCCTTGTATAAAAAGCACCAGAAATGTTGAGGTAAGGAATCGGCTGAGTTCCCTCCCGGTCAAACGTAATGCACAGTAGGCGGGAACTTATAGGCTGGTGACATTCCTCTTCTGTTTCCTTTAGTTCCTTGCGGGCAAGTTCAACACGTGTAATCTGCTCCTTATGGACTTTTTTTATAGCTACGTCTTCTTTCTTCAACACCTAGATTTGCTTTATTTTTCATCTTGAACTCATCTCATCTAGCACACGTGTCTTTCTTTGGCAACTGTAATTTTGCATTTTGCAAAATTATATACCTTTTGTGGCATTTTTTTGTGTTCTATCATGAAAACGAACGAGTTCACGGCATGATCAAGATTTCTCTCCGTGTGCAACGAACCCATTTTTGAGTAGGTAAGATCAGGACTGAAATATAATTTAGGACTATCACTAGAGTGGGATTTGTGCTTTGGGAAATTATTAAGAATTGTTGACACTTTTTCTTCATCTCAGGTAAAAAAATGTTAGCAGGTACATGCTTGTTTCCTTTATCTAGCAAAGCAATTCCTGCGTTCACTTTCTTATTGATTACATAAGTTACACGCTTTGGTGAGATTCCTAGTGTAGAACAAAAGACTACCTTGCACGCTCTGTGGCCATTTATAGTATAATGAAATGTTTTTCATTCTGAATATTCAGTGGGGTTTGGTTGTGACGCTTCTCTGGACCTGCAAAAAAACTGTCAAAATGAAATTTACGCAGATAGGGAAATAGTGGAAACCAGAAGATCTGCAAGTTGGTTGAAAATAGAAACATCTGTTGTTTCGTTAATAATAAGGGAGAACTTCGCCGTATTTTGTTTATATACCTGGTTTTTTAAAGCATCAGGAGTCAGGATCTATTATAAAGGGTGGCGCATAAGTAACGCACCCTTTTGAAGGTATATTTTAGAGATTTATTACCACAATATACACTGGGTATCTGTTTACAGGATCCGACATGTAAATAAACTTTAAGAGTTCCTCCATCGTTTGCAATTTACCTTATCGTTATATCATTCATAGTTTATTTATTATTAATTTTGTAAAAGGGTGCGTTACTTATGCGCCTCCCTGTACTCGAAAAAATGCTAGTTCCTTTCGTATGTGCGCTCTTGATGTTTTTGTTCTAATTTAAAGTAAGAACGTATCTTAGAAATGAGTACAGGCAAACTATTTAAACGGGCAATGGGTAGGTTATGTTCGGCAATAAAGACACACAATTTTAGTTTTACGGATGCCACTTTGTTTTGGTGATCTGACGGTTTACTTCTCATAATATCAGTGACTTTTATCAATTTGCCATCAACCTTCGCATTGCTTTTATGCTTATCAGTTTTCTCGAGTCCTTTTATTAGACTTAAGCTGCCGGCTATCTCACAATAATTATTGCACAATTTGCAATACCCTTTGCTGGAGTTAAGTTTGCTGACTTGTAGCCGCAATGAATATTTCTCAACCATTTGTAATTTTAATGAAACTTTCCGTTCATATTCAACATTCTGTTTCTGTCTCAGAGCATCACTGTCCTCACTATCGGAAGAATCCTCAATATTCGCTTTCTTAAAACTCATTATTTCTCAACGCTTATTGATTGAAGAACAATAAAAAGCAAAAAACACTAATTTTTAAACCAATGCGCGACCAAACAAAATGAGGAACTCATTCCACTCAGTAACTGCATTAGGCCGCCGTCACACGGAGACCAAATGATAACGTTTCGTTATAATCGTCTACAGTCAGCGGCACTACTCGGGTCTGTCTAGCGCCACGAACCCGTCAGATTTCAGCCTTAGTTTGGGACCAGTTTGGTCAAACTAACGCTGAAATGTGATTGTTTCGTGGAACTGGACAGACCCGAGTAGTGCCGCTGACTGTAGATGATTATGATAAAACGTCACCATTTGGTCTCCGTGTGACAGCGGCCTAACTGACTCTCGCAATCTCACTGACAGGTGACTAAATTTGGCGGAAAAATAATCCACAGCAAACGTGCAGAAGCCGAACCAATACTCGACGAGTGCAGAACAGATCGAGCACACTCATTACTCAAATGCTTGTCAGTCTGAGTTAACAAAACGATATCATGGACTAGCAATTTTAGCAAATTGAAAACTAGCATTGCATTGAAATTGTTAACACCCTATATTCATATCAAATGTGCACATAAACTTTAGACTGTAGAAGTGTAGCGCTACACTGGTGACAATGTGCTGAGTTCTAAACTTCTAACTGGTGACAAACGCGTTGCGTCACTTTATTTGATCACACATTTCGTTTAATTTACCTCCCATTACATGAAAAGTTTGGTAATTGCTTAAAATAAGACTAAAATTTATTGATAGGGTCTAATTTCTCAGATATATTTTAAAAATCTTCGAAACGTACCAAAATTCGCCGCTTCAGGCTAACGTTGAACAACAATTTCAACAAACTGACATTTGGAACAGAACGTACCAAATGTTTACGAACGTACCAATTTCAGCAGCAATGCTAGTGAGCTTGCCGTCAAACTAATGTAGTGCAAGCATGATGAAACTTTGTACTGTGATGCAACAGCTCATCGTTGTCATGGTAACATGCACCTGCTGCTGCGATTGTGCCACAGCCAGGCAGGAAGCCCCACTCTTTTGTTTGCGCCAGAGTGGCATAAACGACTGAGCAATTCCTTGTTCAGTACATAGGCGAAA
Source organism: Platorchestia sp. MABIK (assembly GCA_014220935.1). Classification (NCBI taxonomy): domain Eukaryota; kingdom Metazoa; phylum Arthropoda; class Malacostraca; order Amphipoda; family Talitridae; genus Platorchestia; species Platorchestia sp. MABIK. The sequence goes on from JACJUY010002742.1 coordinate 38,574, forward strand.
CGCTGTCGCTTATCCCACTTTGCTTTTCACTGCCCAAAAATTCAGGATTTTGTGGGTTAGGCCACTCTGCATATTTGCCCTTCAAACATCAGATTCAGTTTTGAGATATTATTTTGATACAGATTTTCGTTGTTGTACAATGTGTATCACAGTACAGACAACCAATATAACCCATGCGAGATGAAACGGAAATATTCCTTCCTCAATAAAAAAAATAGTTCAAACCCACATGGAAATATGTCTTAAGAAGTGAAAATAAACAGCGTTAGTTAGAAATTAATGTCTAAAACAAATATTGTCAAGTAACAAACACTTCATTTTTGCATCATCTACCTATTAAAAATGCCCACTATTATTTTCTTAGCAATTGTGGCATCTTTCTCTCATTTTCTTTATCACTCTTCTAATAAGTTCAGTATTTTCCTTCAGCGCATTAACGTAATGATTAATCCTATCTGTCAAATCATCCAAGTCTCTTGGAAGTGTTGCGAGTACTAAGTTTTTAAATAGCCCCAAAGAAAAAAATCACACGATGTTGGATCAGGAGAACGTGGTGGCCATTCGATTGCGAGACCAGTCGAAATCACGCGTTCTTGAAAACTTTGTGCCAAGAAATCTTAAACCATAATTTTTTTATGTTATGGAGCGCCATCTTTAATCCACCAGACACGATTGAACTTGTTTTTGAAGGCACATCTTAGGTGTGGGATTATTACCTCAGAGCATACTTCTTTGGGCCGCCCCGTATATGTACATAGATCTAAAAATATCCATTTCCGTTGTTGGCTGCTGAGTGAACTGCTTGAAGATCTGGTGTACAATCATTTCTTACCTATATAAATAACAATTTTTATAGGCTACTTATAGTTATTTATAATATTTATAACTATAGCTAGCTGGATGAAGGGTTATTCCCTTCACCAAAAATAGGGAGCCAACGTTTAACACATAAGAATGAAATTCATAGCTACACTTAAGGTCGAAAAATATCTGGAAAAACGAATTTAGATGTAAAACATTTTAATTCATATATAAAATGTACGCAACTCCGGTGTACAACGTGTCAATGCCTGTGACGAAGGAGATTTGATTATGGAAAACGAGTTGCAGGACGTTTTAGTTCAGTACACGAATGATTCAGTATCCGTACAAGCGATAACGCGCTTATGAATACTAAACTACAACATCAAATAAATGAAAATCGTTTCGAAGTATTTGGGTGCATTTCATTCATTCACAGAATATTGCAGTTATACTCAGTATTCAAATGCACGGAGGAAATGTTTTTGAAGGTTCATTTTTGAATGCACAAAAATATTCAAAAACATTTCTACATACAAGTAAATTGCAGTATAGTTTTGATACTCTTAAGCCAAACGGAAGCCAATTTTGTTGAATAGCTTGAGTTTTCAAAATTATCGGTCATTAGTGAAGTAATTAATGAAAGACCTAAAATAATTGTTTTAAACAAAATACGACTATATACGAATTTTTATGTGTTAAATTTTCATTGGGGGGGAGGTCAAAACTTTACCATTGTGACTAGAAACGTCGGCTGTGCACATGATGAGTTACGTGTTAGAAGGCACTGAATGGATCCTCGTTTGTGCAAGTAGAATTTGAGAAAAAGGGAAAAAGTAAGATCAAGAAGGGAGTCTAGATTTTTTTTTAAAAACGCCAATGAATCCTGAAATTAATTTTTTTATTCAGACATCGTTTGTGAATTTTGATAACTCTAAAAGCACCGTGTCTAGATTGAGGCCATACTGTGTGTATATACTGCATACTCTTTTGCAAAAGCTACTTGCGATCAAAAGTGTTGAATGCTGCAGATTTTATTCCCAAATTCATCAGCGATTTTTCCGTCTTAAGGTAGACGCACACATGTCCCCATCGTACGGACGGCACGCATCGGATGGATCGACTTTTCTGCGCACATTTTCAGCACTGGACCATTCACCATCCGCAGTTCTGAAGCTGAGCCTCTCTGGAAGGACGTAATCCATTTCTTTGTAGTGTTTAAAGTTTTGAAAATGCTTAACAGTGATAGTGAAGAGGAAAAAATTGGAATGGTTAGCTGTTTGCTGGCAGAAGCAAAAAAACAGAGAGTTGAAAAAAGGAAAACATGGATTTACAACATAAACGGGAAAAGACTGGATTATGGAGAATTTCATACATTGTTCCCTGATTTTGTGGAAGATGATGTTAAATTTTTTCGTTACTTTCGCATGACATATTCAAAATTCTCTCACCTTCTCAACATTCTGGAAATGTATGTGACGAAAGAAAATACTCCATTCCGCACTCCAATCAGCCCTAAAGAATGACTAGCAGTTTGCTTAAAGGTAAGAGGCTATCCGTAGAGGCCATCCGCATCGTTCGTACGCATCAGATTGAATGCTCTTTCGGGGATCCTTGTTGGCATTGCCGATGTCTGATGCGTATGATGCGGTCAAATGCGCGCAGTTCCATTTGAAAAACGTAAAGAATGCTAAAATCCGATGCGTACGATGCGGACAAGTGTGCGCCCACCTTTACAAGCCGAATGTTTTTCAGTCTATCTCTTGCGATGTCTTGAATAATAATTGAAATAATTGCTCAGTTTCTCTGCAGAAAAATCAATTTTTATGAACTCAGATGGATTTTTCCACAATCGTTGGAAGTAGGTTATCGATTGGCTCAGCAGATGGATAAGCACTGGTCAACTGACAATTCAGTGTTTTGCTCCCCAGTCTCTCTGATAGAAATGTTAGATTACGAAATGATTCCAAGAGTTAGTAGATCTGCTGGATGAAAGATATGAATTAGTTGTGAACTAAATCAGAGTCTGAAGTAGAAAAGTTATCCTGATAAATGAAAAAACAAGAGTATCATTTTGGGCATCAACATTTATTTATTGACTTCCAAGGAAAGATTTAACGATAAAGAGTATAAGTTAAGCATAAGCAATATGAGTTAAAGCGTTGCAGAATATGAAGGTTCAGCCATCAGTCGTCAAAAAAGATCATTGGAAAATGAAGTGAAACATTACAGAAACGTGCATTTTCACCCAATTGTTATATCTCGGGATGTGCCGTGTGAAGTGAGCACAGCCCGTTGTCTTTGTCTCGCTGGGTCTTGGAGCCGGAAGAGCCATAAACGGTCGGAACTCTGACCGACGGAAGTCCTTTATGGTGTCTTGCCTTTACGAACTTTATGAGCTCCGGAAAGTCCTTGTTTGACTTCCGGGCATTGCTAGTTTTAAGGAAAGTCTGTCACCGACGGAATCAGTACATTATTAGGAGCCTTGCTGTGCTTTCACTTTCCCTTGCTCCGTAGAAGTTTACGGCTTCTGATACTGTAGCTCCTACATTGGTAGTTTGAAGCTACCGCTGAAAATACATCAAGTTGTGTCGATAATACGACACTACACCAATAAAAAATGGACTGCATATTTAATACATCCTTGCCGTAAGCTGTAACGTGTGAGCACGATGTACACATATATTTATACATAAACACACACCATACACACTCACCAACACATGCACACACACATGCATCTCTACAAGATGTTGCCAACATGCACACGCACACACACTAACACTTGCACCGACACCCACGCACACTCACACTTGCACGCACGCAAACATGCGCGCGCACACACACACACAAGAAAGATATTGGGAAGAAATGTACTGAAAGTAATTAACAGCCGGGAATTATTTTTTTGTCAATAATTAAACAGCAGCACAACTGGAATAAACGGAGGCGAGGATTCTTTGCTCAACGGGAGCCTCCGGAGAGTCGCGATTAAGTATTGGTTATCGCGTCAATAGAGGACCACGAGGGCGCCGGACCTCCAATTCTAACTCTATCTCCCGTTGCCTGGAGGGATATTTACGAGAAGAGTAATTTTTGGCCAATGATGAAAGATTGTATAACTAAGTTTTATAATAGTTATAAGCAAATAAGACTATTAATAGTTAAAGCATTTAAAACTAGTAAAACTAATAACAGTTTACAGCACGTAAGGCTAGTAATAATCATCAGCACGTACCGTTAGTTATAGTTATATATGAGCACGAAGGGCTACTTACAGTTACAAGCACGGAAGGTCAGTATAGTAATACCCAGTCCGAATTTTATCGCCGGCGTAACGGTAATTATGATCGGTTTTCATCGTTTATCGAAGGATTCCTACGGTTTATCTATTACCGGTGATCAACGGTAACTTTAGACGATAAAAATGCCCGCCGACGATCATGACCGTTATTTCCCGTCGCTTTTTGACCGTCATTCCTACCGCAGAAATACGACGATAAAACTACAGTTGTTTTTCAGACGATACTTCATAGTTTGATGGTAACGGCATTGATAGATAGCCCATGTCTAAGTTTAATCATGGACAAGTCAGACAAAATTATGTTATGTATTACTCGTGGTCAAATGAAATTACATGAATTAGTTTACGTAACCTTCACATGATGTAATTTGAGCTTTAGTTCTTTTATTGCGAAAGTGAAAACTTTAATTCGAAGCTGAGACATTTCAATTTAGTTTTCGCAAATTATTTTTCGATATTTATACATTTTAATTTTATACATTGTAATATGAAGTTCAAATTCTTTCACTTAAATTCTTTAAGGACTCAAATGTTTTGAATTTAATTTCAAATGTTTCAATTTTAACTCTTTATACTTCATATTAAAAGTGAAATTGTGAAGTTAAAAAATTCAGGACTATAATGGTATATAAATAAAATATGAACATTCCTACGAGGTATCTCATTCATACACTATTATATTTTGATTCCAGTAAACTGAATGTATTTCAGGGTCTTCTCATTTATAACTCACGCTTTGAAATATTTCTTGTTTTAAAAGAGTTAGAATACGAGAGTACAAATATTGTTTGTCACGTTTCGTATTCGTAACAATTCTACATGATTCGTAAGAATTCTACATAACCTTCACATGATGTAATTTGAGCTTTAGTTCTTTTATTGCGAAAGTGAAAACTTTAATTCGAAGCTTAGACATTTCAGTTTAATTTTCGCAAATTATTTTTCGAAATTTATACATTTTAATTTTATACATTGTAACATGAAGTTCAAATTCTTTAACTTAACTTCTTTAAGGACTCAAATGTTTTTAATTTAATTTCAAATGTTTTAATTTTAACTCTTTATACTTCATTTTAAAAGTGAAATTGTGAAGTTAAAAAATTCAGGACTATAATGGTATATAAATAAAATATGAACATTCCTACGAGGTATCTCATTCATACACTATTATATTTTGATTCCAGTAAACTGAATGTATTTCAGGGTCTTCTCATTTATAACTCACGCTTTGAAATATTTCTTGTTTTAAAAGAGTTAGAATACGAGAGTACAATAATTGTTTGTCACGTTTCGTATTCGTAACAATTCTACACCTTAATGACCTATTTTCTGAGAAAATGATTTTATATGAAGTGATTAAAAACAAACACTTAAAAAAATACAAGCCTACCTTTATAAATTCACAGCTTTTATAATTGAAACATTTTTAAATTAGTTAATCAACATAGAGAAATTATTGGAACCTTCGTGATTTTGAACTTGCATTTGAGCTTAACGTAGTGTTAAGGTATCACATTGCTCGCTGTTGTTCATTGCGGTGGTCTAAGTTTGAGCGATGGTACTGTTTACTGTTTAGATTGCTTCAAAGTATTAAGGTCTAAACATTGAAATTGTTTCATAGCTTATAATATGTGGACCAAGATCTAATTTCCTTAATGTTGGTATTTTAAGTTAGTTTGATGTGTTTTATTGTAACGTGAGATTTCAAAATTATTCCCTGTGAATTCACAAGAAAACATTGCTTTTCATATGTGCGTCTGTGTACACACATCAAAGTTACCATTCAAGTTACACTTCTATAATAAACAAGGACTAGGGTATAAAGAAGTTACGTAAGTTCCCAGTCAGAAATGCTAGTGCGGATCGGCATCGATTATCTGGGGACAGTGCATCTTATTTAGGATCAGTGCGGGGCCCAGTTCAGGAAGAAATTTTTCTTCACCGATCCCTGCAGATCAATGCAGAAATTCTGGAGAGAAATATCTGCAGCGATCTTAACAGAAAAATCGGCATTGCACATCAATAATTCCAATGCGAGGTATTTGTTTTTAAACAAGTGTTTATTATGAAACTGAAATTTGATTTCAAATCGAACTTGTAAATTTCAAGTTAATTAAGGGTATCTCTTGCCCTAAATTTTTCTAATTTTTCAAATTTCCCTTTTTTGCATTTCTTTTGCATTTTGGAAAACCAAAATGCATTCTGGATATGTAACATCGAAATCCAAACACATTTACTTCAATAAAACTTCAAAATAGGAAAAAATTCATTGCGCGAACAGGTGAAAAATAAATTAATTATTTGTGCAGAACACTTCTACAATTTTCAACGTAAAAGCTTGATTTTCGTCTCATTCGACGCGGCACGACAGTGGAAACAGCGGAGCGAAGCGGAATTCCATTTGAACTCTAAATTAGATTTCTATGGTGAAAAATCTGGGACTTGAAAAAGACTTTTTTTAATTTTATTTAGTCTCGCCCCTTTGTCATTGAGCCGAACGTCCGTGTAGGTCGGGAGAAACCCTTCTCTCACACACACTTTAGTGAACAAAATGGCTGACACGCACTTTCATAATTTTTTTCTATCTTTTCATCCTCACGAAATAGTCTTATTTCTTCACGTGTAAGTTGATTCGGGAATGCTCCTAGCATTTCATTAAAATCTATATTTCTGTCTAATGATGTTGCATTGTATAATTAAACAGATGTGTAGATTTTAATGAATTGCTGTGTATTAGGACAAAAATGCTGGGGGCATTCCTGACTCAACTTGCACGTGAAGAAATTGGACTATTTCGTGAAGCTGGAAAGTTAAAAAAGAAATTATGTATGTGCGTGTCAGTCATTTTGTTCAATAAAGTGTGTGTTAGAGAAGGGTTTCTCCCGACCTACACGGACGTTCGGCTCTATGACTGTGGGGCGAGACTTCCCAGGTAGCAAGAAATTATTAGGCCAATATTGGGTTGATAATTATTTATTGACCCGATATTAGAATCATGGATTACAATATTAGACTAATAACAAGACAATATCGAAAAGGATATACTCATTTATGAAATCAACTTGTTATTGGGACAATGTAGTAAATACTTTTATTTCTTATATTAAACTAACGGTGTAAATATATATGTATGATATTCATATTAGTGGAAACTATCTCATAATAATTAAAAATCTCGCAATTAATTGAAATTAGTTAAAATAAAAATTATTATTGCCCAAACATTGGGTTGACTTCGTACGCCAATAATACGGAGTAATTTGAATAAAATGTCCCAATTAAGTTAATGAATAGTTATTTCAATCATTAATGAGTGCAGATATATCTGACAGATATCAAGAAATGTGAATACGTTACAATAATTTGTATATTCAGAATTACTGGAATTACAGGTTCATAGTTCTTGTTTTTTCAGTCGTCCAATGAGTTTCGAAGGTCTAGTTTTTTTAAAGAAATGCTAAAATCGTTTGTCATATGTTACTACAGCAATAAATGTCTTTATATTGAACAATTACGCATAATTGACGGGATCAAATTGCATGTACAGGTTGCCCGTACACCTTGTATTTTTCTAAGGAACACCTTGCAGTGACATACCTTAGTTACCCCTCAAACCTCAATTTTAGTCTATTTATGTTCAGTAATTATGATATATCCCAATGTATAATTAATCAAGCATAATATCCATCTTCCCCTTTGCGTGTCACCAATACTTAGCGGGGTGGGAAGTATGAGTCGCAAAACGAAGCCTAATAGCTGAAGCAGCCTCACCTGGTCTTATTACTTCGATATCAAGTCCATAGTGTCTGAATAATTAGCTCAGCTGATGTTGGGTGTTTGAAAATATCATTATCGGGACAATTTTGTTTTACCAAAATCAACCTTATAACAGGAATTGAGTACTAGGCCAATGTTATTGTAGGGAACGAAGCCAATGTTATCGTAGGGTGAAAATTAGTGCAGTTTATTGCAGATTAATGAAATTTTTCGCTCTTGGTCAGTGAAGATCTTTGCAGAAATTCGATGCCGATCTGCACTTCGAAAGCGGACATAGACTGCACTAATTCTGCACTAAAT
>JACJUY010002742.1:67803-79582 GCA_014220935.1 Platorchestia sp. MABIK
CAATGAGCATCGTTGACGATCTTTCATTGTATGGTCTATGACCGGCTGGACGTTCAATTCCTTTGAAATTTATTATCAATGCCATAAAAATTGTATTTGTATTTAGTTATTCATTATATGCCCTTCACTATGCTGAATTCCACTCCGGGCACAGGCATAGGGACTAGTTTGTGACAGACGTTCGAAATAAGTAACGAGTTCTTTCAATTGATGAAGCATTGATGAAATACTGGAAAAAAATTGAAGGTATTTTTAAAATTTTGGAGAGCATAAACGACTCGAATAAGGTTAATGATCATTTTCTCTCATTAGTGCAAAAAAATTACGAAAATACGTCACTTTGCTATTTCAAAAGCCTTCAGTATCCCATCTAACACTATTAGTTTATAATGGAATTTATTACCAACAATAAATTCAATACGGCAACAACAGCGTCTCTTTCATTTCATAAGCTGCTTCATTTTTCTTTATTCTTCTATTCTTTTCCGAAGAAGTAGAGAAATTTAAAAATTCATTAAAAATTAGCTCAACAAGTGTGCTCTATTTTAAAGCTATATATCATGGCTCCATATTAATAGGTATATCTTTCACGAGAAACCATAGTTTTTCAGAGAAAAGATTATTTTAGTGAAGCACCAGATGAACTAATGAATTATGGGTTAGGGCAGTTCCAGTCACTGCCTGTTCAGCAGTTTAAGTCACAGCCGAAAAGTTTGAGAACCCTTGCTCTAAAGTATATTTGCGTAGTGTAAATGAAGTCGTGTGATCGAATTTGTCCGTTGAGCACTTACAAATGATTAACAGAACTTCTTTATGTATATGTTAGGCTATAAAAACGGCCCGTGCTTCATTTCACTTTTCAACATAGAAAATTTTATGTGCGTAAATTAAAGTACCGCAAAAACTGGTTCGATGATACAGTATGTGATGCCATAACTGTATGCCATGCATTATTAGACTGTGTCATGTTTAAACATATATAAAAATTGGAATAAAAACGCTGCATGGTATCATGTTTTCCTTTTCACAAAGCACCGTTCATGCGTGNATTCGTTCGTATGTTTACGTGTTTGAACGTACGTATATTTACACACACACACACACAAGCGAATAGACAATATATGCATGTATGTCCGTACGTATAAACGCACAAGTCCCTAATTGCGTTATGTTCCTCACATCCATAAAAAGTAAAAATATATACGTTTAAGTACGGTTATTTGCCAATTTATGCACGGGTTATCCAATCCTTGAGCAGAATACGTCAAATTGTATACCATCTTAACGCTGTGTTGTCTGCATCGTAAATGAGAGGGAATGGGCGCATGTTTTGAATAAATTTGCACAGGCCTTTTATTAACGTTTCGCTTTCTGACCATCATGCATTTCTAGTTGGCAAATTGATATATTTGCAACCTAAAACTCTTTACACAGCGCTGATATTGTAAATTCTATTCTGAGAGAATAATGAATTTTCTAAATGCAGCTGTTCTGCCACAATTGTCAATTTGTTAGAGCATATTTGGCAAACGCAATTCGGTAATGTGTAGGTTGAACAGACAATAAAACAACAACAGAGTAATACAAGACATACTAAAACATTAACAGCAATTGTGACAGATATTTGATCATGTTTTCATGTTATGGACCATTGAAACAATGGAAATTTAATCAAATTCTGTAAAATCCCCTGAAGAGTCATTCGAATCTGAATTATTCAGTTTATCTGTGAAAACCATACCTAAATGTAAAGAAAAGCCGTTGGATCAACGGACTACTTCGAAGATTCCGTTAAGACGACGAAGAATTCAATTTACTCCCGTAATTTTTAATTCATCCGTGAGAAGAACGGAAATCAGCAAAAGTGTCAGGTGTGGAAACGAATTACGGATGAATTTGTTGATTTAACAAATAATAATCAGAAAACGGACTAGAAGGAACAATTTGTGTCACTTTAAGACCATACATTTTCATTGTTGAAGTTTCAATATAAGTTAATCTAGCCCTAGCTAAAAATTTGTACAGGTTATAGAGAAGTAATAACCAAATTTATTGTTGAACTTGATGAACAATTTCTGCTCTCCTTCTCACTATTTTTGCTCATTAACAGTAATAATACAAAATCCAGCTCTCTCAAAATCACTCACAGACACCTGTAAACAAAACTAAAAGGAAATTAGGATTAACTGTTTACTAAATTGATTCATTCTAAAGCATGAAACCTGGAACAAATAATATTGCTATCGACTTGGTGTTATGAGGTCATCCACCAATTCATATAAATGGCAATGGGCGAAGGAGGCATCTGGCTGGCAGTAGGTCTCACCTTTCGTCATTACCCCGGACGCCAAAGCTGCAGTCGATGTGCAATAAAGACTAGAAGAAAAGCATTGAGAGTACTCCCGACTTCTAAGGGAACCAGTCTATCATTCTTTCTCCCTACGGAAGGCTGCTTGGGACTAAAAAGGGCAGCAAATCATCGAGCAACAAAACAAAACTAGCATCCTAGCCAAAATAACGCGCTGCAGGCAGCTTAGGTGCACATTCGTGAATGGCGAAAATTTCTTCATCTTTTTAGGCATTGGCAGACACTTTTCTGGGGCGACGCAGGTTTGTACAGGCTTACTTCTTGCAGTTAATACAGGGAGAACGGAGCACAAAAATAACGTATGACCGCAGCAGTGTTACGGAATTATCTTTTATCGTCTTGAAAATCTGATTTTTTTGTCTCATTTTAGTACATAGTGAAACACTCGAAAGATATTGCTTTCAATGCAGGGAAAACCTTTCAACTTTAAAAATGAGTGCGTTGTAATTTTTCTCATAATTCAAATTGGTGCCGTAGAAAAGTTCATGAACTAGTTTGTTAAACTAACTGGTGATGCATATAACGAACGTCTGAGGAACAACGTTATGACCTCTTTGATGGCTGCTAATGAACAGCAGACCATTTCTGCAGGATCAAGCATTTAAGAAAAAACGTAGATGAATATCTAAGTCTTTGAATGCAAAGGATTAGTGATTGTTTACTGTAAGGGGCATTATAATTAGAGTTTTATTTTGTTTTTCATCGTTTTATTTTCTGAAGGCTAACCTTACTTTTGTGAACAATCTGCTCACGTTGAGCGCCAAAATTCTGAGAAAATTTTGATTCTTCTGAATTCTGATTCTTCTGATTCTTTCTGAAAATTCAGATTCTGAAAAATTTTGATTCTTATGATTTCTCTTCTTTCAAGGGACTTCAATAATACATTAATTTTTCCTTAATTTCACAATTAGACGACCCGTTGCCTGCTGATGGCCTTTCAAGTTGGCGTCATCCGAAAATTTAGATATGCGAGCGTGACATTATGTTTTTCATCAAGCAAAAACATAACCTCGGCATGCAAACGCTCATCTGTATTCATAGAAACACGTACGAACACACACACGCTCATGCACACACACATATTGCAGTCATTTATCATGCGCGTAGTTACAGTCTTCATTCAATGGCAGCCGAGTTTTAATTGCAATTTATTTTCATTAGTTCTGAATTGCATCCAATCGATGGTGCTGCGTTCAGTCGCTGACAACAATTGGAGGGCAAATATGCAGAGTGGCCTAACCCACAAAACCCTGAATTTCAGGGCAGTGATAAGCAAAGTGGGATAAGCGACAGCGTTTCGCCTATATACTGAGCAAGGCAATGCTCAGTCGTTTATGCCACTCTGGCGCAAACAAAAGAGTGGGGCTTCCTGCCTGGCTGTGGCATAATCGCAACAGCAGGTGCATGTTACCATAACAAAGATGAGCTGTTGCAACACAGTGCAGAGTTACATCATGCGTGCACTGCATTAGTTTGACGGCAAGCTCATTAGCATTGCTGCTGAAATTGGTACGTTCGTAAACATTTGGTACGTTCTGTTCCAAATGTCACTTTGTTGAAATTGTTGTTCAACGTTAGCCTGAAGCGGTGAATATTGGTACGTTTCTTGGATTTTTAAAATATATTTAAGAAATTAGACCCTACCAATAAATACTAGCCTTATTTTTGACAATTACCAAGCTTTTCATGTACATGGGAGGTAAATTAAACGAAATTTGTGATCAAATGAAGTGACGCAACGCATTTGTTACCAGTTAGAAGTTTAGAACTCATCGCATCGTCACCAGTGTCGCGTTACACTGCTCCAGTCTAAAGTTTTAAGTGCACATTAAGTGCACACATAAATATAGAGTGTTAACAATTTCAATGCAATGCTTGTTTTTAATTTACTAAAATTGCTTATCCATGATATCGTTTTGTTAACTGAGACTGACAAGCATTTGAGTAATGAGTATGCTTGATCAGTTCTGCACTCGTCGAGTATTGGTTCGGCTTCTGCACGTTTGCTGTGGCTTATTCCCCGCCTAATTTACTGTCACCTGTCAGTGAGATTGTGCCATTGTGAGAGTCAGTTAGGCCGCTGTCACACGGAGACCAAATGGTAACGTTTTATCATAATCATCTACAGTCAGCGGCATTACTCGGGTCTGTCCAGGGCCACGGAACAATCACATTTCAGCCTTAGTTTGAGTAAACTGTTCCCAAAATAAGGCTGAAATCTAACGGTTTCGTGGCGCTAGACAGACCCGAGTAGTGCCGCTGACTGTAGACGATTATAACGAAACGTTATCATTTGGTCTCCGTGTGACGGCGGCCTTAGCATTTACTGAGTGGAATGAGTTCCTCATTGTGTTTGGTCGCACATTGGCTTAACAACTCATGTTTTGTTGCTTTTTATTGTGCTTCAATCAATAAACGTTCAGAAATAATGAGTTTTAAGAAAGTGAATATTGAGTATTCTTCCGATAGTGAGGACAGTGATGTTCTGAGACAGAAACAGAATGTTAAATATGAACGGATAGTTTCATTAATATTACAAATGGTTGAGAAATATTCATCCCTCAGAGGGATACAACTATTGTATCTATGGGCCTTAGCGCTCCCAGGGGGACAATGTGAGGGCCCGAGCTAAAGGTTAGGTGGGCTTTCTTTTTGTTAAAACTACATAGGTTTTTGTTTTGTTACGGATCAACTTTTTTCGGTTCACTGCTGTCCTGTTTTTTCAATACCTACTACTTTCTTCTTCAACTTTGATCTTGTTTCATGAATTTCTTTCTCTTCTTACTGTTTCTATGCCCTTTCTGCATAGATTCCGCGTTCCCTTAACTCCATACTAAATTTGGCTTTCTTCTTTCCTCTCTTTGGATCTGATGTGTTGAGGATAGGGAGGCTTAAACTAACTAATAATATAATCTGAGAAATATTCATCGTGGCTACAAGTCAGCAAACTCAACTCCAGCAAAGAGTATTGCATATTGTGCAATAATTTATGTGAGATAGCCGGCAGCTTAAGTCAAATAAAAAGACACGAGAAAACTGATAAACATAAAAGCAATGCGAAGGTTGATGGCAAATTGATTAGTGTCACTGATTTTATGAGAAGTAAACCGTCAGATCACCAAAACAAAGTAGCATCCGCAAAACTAAAATTGTGTGTCTTTATTGCCGAACATAACCTACCCAATGTTCGTTTGAATAATTTGCCTGTAAGGCGCGTTCTGACTCAAAATTAGCCAAAAAACATCAGGAGCGCACATGCGAAAGAAATTAACATTTTTCCATATACAGGGTGGCGCATAAGTAACGAACCCTTTTAAAAAATTAACAATAAATAAACTATGAAAGGCATAACGATAGGATTAATTGCTAACAATAGAGGAACTCTTAAAGTTTACTTACATGTCGTATCCTGTCTACAGATACCCAGTGAATATTGTGGTAATAAATCTTCAAAGTATACCTTCAAAAGGGTGCGTTACTTATGCGCCACCCTGTATAATAGATCCTGACTTCTGATGCTTTAAACAACCTGGTATAAAAACTAAATACGGCGAAGTTCTCCCTTATAACGAAACAACAGATGTTTCTATATTCAACCAACTTGCAGATCTTCTGGTTTCCACTATTTCCCTATCTGCGTAAATCGCATTTTGACAGTTTTCTTGCAGGTTCCAGAGAAGCGTCACAACCATACCCCACTGAATATTCAGAATAGAAAACATTTCATTATACTACAAATGGCCACAGAGCGTGCAAGGTAGTGTTTTGTTCTACACTGGAAATTTCACCATAGTGTGTAACTTATGTAATCAATAAGAAAGTGAAAGCAGGAATTGCTTTGCTAGATAAAAGAAACAAGCATGCACCTGCTAAAAATTTTTTACCAAAGATGAAGAAAAAGTGTCCACAATTCCTTATAATTTCCCAAAGTACAAATCCCACTCCAGTGATAGTCCAAAATTATATTTCAGTCCTGATCTTACCTACCCAAAAATGCATTCGTTGTACACGGAGAGAAATCTTGATCATCCCGTCAACTCATTCGTTTTCATGACTGAACTAAAAAAATGCAACGTAGGAATACAGTTGCCAAAGGAAGACACGTGTGCTAGATGAGATGAGTTCAAGATGAAAAAAGCACGATCTAGGTGGAGAGAAGACGTAGCTATAAAAAGTCTATAAGGAGCAGATTGCACGTGTTAACTTGCACGCAAGGAACTAAAGGAAACAGAACAGGAATGTCACCAGCCTAGTTCCGCATACTGTGCTTTACGTTTGACCGGGAGGAAACTCAGCCGATTCCTTACCTCAACATTTATGTTGCTTTTTATACATGGCAAATGTGGTTGCACAACCTCGGAATAAATTCATGACATGATAAGGGCCACATTTTTGTCTAGCAAGAGATCGAAGGGAAGCGAGGAAGTAGTGAGATCGGTTCATCTGGTTTAACTTTCCTACAGAAAAATCATCTTCATAATTACGACAAGATTCATACATTATAAGACTGTTGTGGCGTACAAAACTGCAATAAAAACATTGTCGCTTCCTTCATGCTTATCTGTATGANTGTAATCAATAAGAAAGTGAAAGCAGGAATTGCTTTGCTAGATAAAAGAAACAAGCATGCACCTGCTAAAAATTTTTTACCAAAGATGAAGAAAAAGTGTCAACAATTCCTTATAATTTCCCAAAGTACAAATCCCACTCCAGTGATGGTCCTAAATTATATTTCAGTCCTGATCTTACCTACCCAAAAATGCATTCGTTGTACACGGAGAGAAATCTTGATCATCCCGTCAACTCATTCGTTTCCATGACTGAACTAAAAAAATGCAACGTAGGAATACAGTTGCCAAAGAAAGATACGTGTGCTAGATGAGATGAGTTCAAGATGAAAAAAGCACGATCTAGGTGGAGAGAAGACGTAGCTTTAAAAAGTCTATAAGGAGCAGATTGCACGTGTTAACTTGCACGCAAGGAACTAAAGGAAACAGAACAGGAATGTCACCAGCCTAGTTCCGCCTACTGTGCTTTACGTTTGACCGGGAGGAAACTCAGCCGATTCCTTACCTCAACATTTCTGTTGCTTTTTATACATGGCAAATGTGGTTGTACAACCTCGGAATAAATTCATGACATGATAGGGGCCACATTTTTGTCTAGCAAGAGATCGAAGGGAAGCGAGGAAGTTGTGAGATCGGTTCATCTGGTTTAACTTTCCTACAGAAAAATCATCTTCATAATTACGACAAGATTCATACATTCTAAGACTGTTGTGGCGTACAAAACTGCAATAAAAACATTGTCGCTTCCTTCATGCTTATCTGTATGAGTACTCACATGAAGGCCAAGTTTATCGATGTCCCAAGCCCCAGTCATACTTCACGTTTTGGACGGTCGACGTAAAAGAAAACAAATTTAGCTGGTTGAAGCTGAAATGGCTGAAAGTTTCCCAGAAAAACGAGTGCTTGATGCAGTACAAGTATTCTAGCGATCACCACAAGGAACTTCGTACTATTGACTTCAGCAAACGCAACAAGCTGTCTGAACTTAAAACCGTCCTAAAGGAGCCTCTTTATAGAGAATTAATGAAGCTTTCATTCGAAAAATTCAAAAACCTGCAAGACTTAACTGCTTATATACCATCTCATCTTGTGGGCTTTTTCACCAATCTGCCCCATGAAGTCAGAAAAAGGAAATCCAATTCTGAGTGTATTCCGGATGAAGAAACTAAGGTGTAGCTGAAACACAAAGTTGCTCAAGTTAATGTTAGAATATAATTAAATCTACTTTCATGCCCATTACACATTTTATCATGCGCAGGAAATAGTTTTTATACTAGGTTAGAATCTATTGAATATCACGTCCATCTGAAGATCGCGTCCATCTGAGAAGAGCAATCGTTGATTTAGTGTTGAAACGCCTGCATCGGAACTTATAGACCCATGTTGAACATATTCAACCGAGCCTAATTCAAAATTAAGCTCGCCATATATTGTGTTCGTCGCAAAGGTGCTGTTCTCTTTTCTATCTATAGTTTTCTTTCGACTTGCTACGCAGATTTTTTTCTCCAATTACGCACAGTTCAATGCTCATTCCAGGATGATAACTTATGAGTTTTGAATTATGTGTTTGACGGAGATTATGATTAAATACTAATCCATGCTCTACTTTTTATCTTATATCATCCTTCGCTGAGAATTGATTTAATTTGTGTTACAGATAGAGGAATAAAAAATATTTAGACTGTGAGACCACTAAACGTGTCAAAATCCACTGAAAACATTTTGTAATCATTTTGCTTGTTTTCTGTGCAGATTATGGTGTATTGCAGTATTGTGATTTCTCAAACTAAAACTAGGAAATAAAATCTTTATCACTCTAATCCTCACGTAACGTGTCGCTAGAAGGAAAATTTACGATTGGTTTCACTATTCTGTACATGAAAATATTGTAGATCTCTAACCAATACAATTAATTGCCTTTTNTTCATGATGACACATAAAGATATTTGCGAAAGTCGGTCCTAATGGCAGACCCATTCCTAAACCTTCTTTTACAGGTGTTGATAATGGCTTGAGCTTGTAGCCGAAACGTTCACTAATTAAAATGATTTTTAAATCGGCTGTCTTTGCTATCATTTTTATTTAGAAAAAGTGTTTATTTAGCCATCTTTTACTACGTGTGTAATTTAGTATTTCTTCTTCTAAACACTCTGTATATTAAATTTGCGTTGTATCAAACACCATCATTAAAATACTCAAGAAATATAATAGAGAAAGCATTAATCTGCGGTTTAGTCCACTCTGTCCCAGAACGCATGGCGCGGTGCATCAGGACAACATACACGCGCTGCTGGTTAGGCCACTTTGCCCGAAAGACATCTACGCCGCTTGGTGGTGAAATGATCACTTAGCCCACTCTGCCAGTTTTGACCCCTGATTTGTGGGTTAGGCCACTCTGCATATTTGCCCTCCAATTAATACAAAAGTGATTGCAAGGATTAAAGCTAGACGGTGACAAAAACACTAAAACACAAACACAGCCATTGAATGATTTTGAGAGTAACAGAATAAGACAGCAATCTAAAAATTAAAATGAAGAATTCAGATCATTTAGTGGCTTGTTCACTGACGAAGCATGGGCGAATACAATATATTTCTCATGTGCACTCAAATGTTTGTCGGTAGATTCAAGATTTTTTGTTCTAAATTTCTGCTTTGAATGTCTGGGCTTTCTGACTGTCTGCTAATCATCTATAGAGTTAGCTTATGAAATCCTTTAGCGATAGCGCACTAACGTTTTATAAGATAGTGTGATGTGATCAGTGCAGAGGTCAGGTTCATGCGTTACCCTATGGTGACAGGTCTATCATACTTTGAACTAATGCGGTTGTAAATTCGATTTTAGAGAAAACGTAATAACGAGCTAAATAGTATGTAAACTTCCGTAATTCTAGTGAGGAGAACAACGTAGTTAATATCTAGTTACATAGCTCATGGAGCTTATGGTTGAACAACCTCAGATTCCAAAATGACTGTAGTTTGATAGTCTGGTTCCGTCTAAACGGAACTCGAAGTCTACTCGGCTGGTAAACTGACAACGAGAATGCGTGTTACTACGAAATGTGTGAACGTAGATAACAGCTTTGACAAAGTACTGCACTTGACGGTAGCGAAGAATGGGCAGAAAAAGAGAACTTTTTTGGAGGAGATAAGTTTGCACTGCATTTTGTTTTAAAGGATTTTTGTTATTGAGAAACGTAACACTCCCGACGATCACTACCATACCTACCTGCACGCTAACTTATTCCATTAAAATTTAGCAGTCAATTTGACTTCCCACTACATAATTCATCTGGTTTCAAAGTACGGTTTTATTACCCAAATGTTCTCGTTTTATTTTTAGAATTTTTTTCTCTATTTATAGAGTATTGAACTAAACGAAACAAACGACTGACCTTGAAGTAATCTAATTTTACCTATGGTTGTTCTGCTTTTTAATTGCCTACAGTACAATGACGAAGTGCAACATGCAGCTTAATCTTGAAAATATAGATTTTTGTGATTCACATTTTTGTACTTTCTTTTGAATATTGTTTGGCACGTCTTATGTACGACTAATTATAAAAGGAGTGTGAAAATAACATTTAGAACCTTATTACGATTGAAAAATAATGAATGAGAATAAAAGAGGAAAAACCAGGGATACAAACCGTGCAATTTCTCAGCACGAACAATAAATATTTCATGTGTAATGAACAATACTTTTTATTCACTGCTGAATGGTTCTTGAAGCGCTCGTTTTAAAAATAAAATTTCAAGTTCTCATAAATGGTCCATGAATTTGTGAGTAGTAATACATCGCTTCGATTTGCTCTTAGAATGATACACTGCGGTCACACTGAAAGTACCTTATAGTAAAAATTTGAAAAATAAAACTGTGTTATTAGTCTTCCAATTTCGAAACATGAAATATTTACCATAGATCAGTGAATTTAGTCTCAGAACAAACCTTTGGTTCAGCGATGTGATTCTCATTCATTTATCGAAAGGTGCTTTATCTCCATTCAGTTTGACCACTTATTTAATAGTTGCGTAGTTCCAGGTTTTTGTAGCTACTGACCACTGTTTTGTTTCCGATTGCCTTAATTTACAATAGGATTGAATGCGTCTTATTTTCATTTAACATTGCATAACATGCCGCCAGAACTTTATACTAAAATACCGATCGCTCTCCAACCCACATTCGACAGAAGACCAGGGATGCTGGGCAGTCCACGGCGCGTTTCCAAAAAGGCTTACAGGGCAGAATTTCTTGGAGCTTCTCCTAAGCCGATCCTATTGATAGCTTCCTCAAGTTGGCTCATTGGAAGTGAGTTTTGAGTTTGCCGCAACCTCGGCAAACTCGTTTGAGAATTTTCAGTAGGAAACTTCTCTCTGGCGGACTTTGAGAAGTTTTGATGAAACGACGTAGATATATATAAAAGGCGGAAAACATTTTCGGGTTATGAGGCGATGAGGCCTAGCCATGTCATTTCTAGTGATAATTAAAGAAATATTTTATTTATTTTGGTATCTGCAAAAAAGTTATCGGGAGTCTTCCTGATTTTAAGCAAAAAAGCAAAAAGAAGAGAACTAAAAATACCGTATTAAACATTTACTCGAATTAAAAATTGCAAGTAAAACAATAAAACTGAACGTTTCGAGCATTCGCTCATCTTCAGCTAAACAAATTTACCTGAAAAAAGCATGAAATGAATGTGAAAGTTGATAAATTGAACAAACAAGCAAAACAAAAAACTAACCTAAAAAAAACTACCTGTTAACTATTGACCACGGAAAAGAACTAAGTTGGTTGTTTAAAATCGGCTTATTTCTGAAAATGAAGAGAGACTCTAAAATCCTT
>JACJUY010002743.1:0-70158 GCA_014220935.1 Platorchestia sp. MABIK
TGAGCAAGGAAGAAAAGGGTGAGCAAGGAAGAAAAGGGTGAGCAAGGAAGAAAAGGGTGAGCAAGGAAGAAAAGGGTGAGCAAGGAAGAAAAGGGTGAGCAAGGAAGAAAAGGGTGAGCAAGGAAGAAAAGGGCGAGCAAACAAGAAAAGGGCGAGCAAACAAGAAAAGGGTGAGAAAAAGAAAAAGTTGAACAAACAAACGAGCGGGCAAAAAAACAAACAGGTTGGAGAGTAAACAATCAAGAGAGCAAGCAAACAAATAGATGGACGTGCAAACAATCAGGTGAGCGAGTGATCTAACAAGCAGGTGGGTAAACGAATAACCTAGAGGACGGACCTGTAAATGAGCAGGCGAGTCATTAAACAAGAGGGTGAGCCAATAGACAAGAGGGTGAGCCAATAAACAAGAGGGTGAGCCAATAAACAAGAGGGTGAGCCAATAAACAAGATGGTGAGCCAATAAACAAGAGGGTGAGCCAACAAGCAAGAGGGTGAGCCAATAAACAAGAGGGCGAGCCAATTAACTAAATAGTGAGCTAATAAACAAGAGCGTGAGCCAATAAACAAGAGGGTGAGCCAATAAACAAGAGCGTGAGCCAATAAACAAGAGCGTGAGCCAATAAACAAGAGGGTGCGCCAACAAGCAAGAGGGTGAGACAATAAATAAAACAATTTATTGCGAGACAATAAATGAGTCAATGAATAAACAGACGAGCTGATGATTAAGCGAGTGCGTAAATGAAAACGCAGGTGCTTCAATATAAGAAGGCGAAGAAACAAACACGCTGGTGAGCTATAATAGGCGGGCAAGTAACTGACAAGTGAGCGAGTAAACATGTAGATGAGTCAACAAATGAACGGCCACACAACCAAACAGGTGAGCGAGCAAGAGAATAAGAACGGAAGTAACAAGCTGCAAAGAATATCAAGCCATACCTGAGCACTCCCTCCACGCTGCGTCCCAGCACCTGCTGTAGCTGCATACAAGTGAGACGTGCGAACAACTTCATTAATCTTCGTTCCAGACCGTAACGCATCTAAACATCTTCCCGAAACATTTGAACCACAAACACGTTTTTCGAGTGCCTCATACCGAGGATGGATCAGGTCGGTAATAACGGTGTCCCGTGAGTAGCAATCACCGGATTTTCTGGGAAATTAAATCCTTGCACACTTTCATTTAATCGAAGTATCCATGCACTTGCTTTTCAAAAACTTCCACATTTTTAAAAGCAGCATCTCAATCGACAAACTCACTCATGTAACTAGAACTTTTGCCAGCTAAAACCGTGGGACTCGGGAGATGAAATTTCTAAATTTAAAACTTAAGCAACGCGGTCTCTGCCCACAATAATTTCAGTGGGTTTTTCATAAGCATTAATTTTGGAAATCAAATATAAATTTAATAGTCGCGACTTCGCTTCTGAGAATTTTTAAGTTTTGACGGAGTTCGACATATGTCGCTCACGCTTGTATACAGGATACTCACGGTGTTTTTAATGCAGTATTCAATTTATTTCAGAAGCAGGCAGCTATGTGCAAATTAGCACATCCCCGAGAAATGAGCAAAAGCTACGAACTTATAGACTTTGATGTTTCTAAATTGATAGGTGTAAGCCTGGATGTATATTAGTTGTATGCTATAAATTATTGCTACTAAACGACCATACCTGTTATAACCTCGTTTTAGAAATTTCCATGAGCATAAATAACTCACGAGCAATGTTACTAAAGAAAGATAATAATAAAATATTCACATGTAACCAATACGACAAATCACTGCAAAAAAGCGGCAGACGTGCAAGAGCACGGCAGAAGGAACTCGGCTGTAGAAGGCTTGCTTCAATACCGCATTATAACGAGAGGCTCACGAAAGATGAGAACCAAGACCAGGACCTGCAAACGTTGAGTACCTTGGAGGCGACGAGATTATTGAAGGCGTGCATGAGGGCGTGACGCCGGGGCCCCGAGAGGCGCTCTCGCGTGGCGGCGGCTCTGATGGCCTGCACCGCCTTCGGCATCCAGGAGGTCCTCAGCTCTTCACCGCCTGCGCGCCCGGCAAGCAGCCAGCACGCGACCAGGTCTGCTAAGTCCAGTTCCTCGTTGGCCATCCTCAATGGTGAAAATAAAAACAGGTCGTCATTCATCATTACAGCTAACTCAAGTTCCCAAGCATAAAGATGCCGCTAAGTATAAGCACTTTTGGCATGAATACAACCGTTTACAAAAAATGTAAGCGTTGGTTTTCGTCATTGGATTGCAAGGAAAAGTTTGCTGTTTTTTTTAGACCATCATAATTCCCCAATTAGGTGAGGTAAGCTGTAAATCATAGAGAAAAGACTTTTCACAGTAAAATTGGCTACTCTCACCAAGATCAGCAAGTTAGAAATCAAACTCTCTCCACAAATCCTCCCATCTTGAGTTGTTTAAAGGTACGAAGAAGACAAGACACGTATCAGGTCCAGCATGTATTAAATATGGAATGTAGAATTCATCATTCAGCGCAATTTCTTAAGGAGATCGTTACAACCAGCAATAGATAAGTTTACCTCTATTGTACCTAATCTGGGTTGTTACCCGAGTAATGACTTGACTCCTCACCTCTACAACATAACTGCGAGCTTCCCTCAGTAATATTACGTATATACCCGCCACTTTATGCTGCCCAATAGCAGCGTACCTAGACTCCAGCTCGATACTTTTGTACAGCCGAGTTACTCGTACGAATACCGGACATCAAGTTCGCCCATAGCGTGCTAGACGGTGCACCAGCCAATTCCCCAGCGAAGCCCGTATAAAAAGCACCCAGCCAAGCAGCTTCACTTGCGTTCCACTGTAGACAAAGGTAACTTTTCACCGTTCTCTGCCTCATAGCCCTAACTAAGCAACCTTAATTAAGCACGGGGCACGGGCCTAGCAAAAGCACACAACCTCGTTGCTTCGTGATGACGCCAATTGCTCATACCTCCCCAATGGAACAGAGTCTTCCCTCACCCAACGTTCCTTCAGCAACCACCTCTTCACTAAGCTCGTTCACAAGTGCTCCTTACCAGCACGAAAGGAAAAAAGAGCTTCTGAATTGGCACTTCTTCGCCGAGTCCCTTCCGCCCCAAGCCTGTTGTATAACGTACTGCTGTTGTATAACGTACAGCCTGAACTCAAATAAACCATCATATTAAACCGCCTATGCATTATCATTATCGTCCTGTTGGTTCTCACTCGTCTTAGCTCGAACCTTCATGGCAGCGCTGGAACAGCACCACACTTCCACCTTCTGATTGCTGCACTAACTGCACAGCCTGTAACCCTCCCACACCTATAGTGCTTGATTAAGAGCTGCACTCACTGCACAGCACCACATCACTCCCACACAGCCACTCACAGCTGCTGCTCGCAACGGAAGAGCCTGACAGCGTCCAGGGGCCTGAGGACGGAGGCCAGTGTGGTGCGCACTCCGGGCGGGAAGTTGGCCATGGCTTTACGGAGGGCGGCGCGCTTCTGCTGCAGAGGGAGACGAGGC
Organism: Platorchestia sp. MABIK; assembly: GCA_014220935.1. Taxonomy (NCBI): domain Eukaryota; kingdom Metazoa; phylum Arthropoda; class Malacostraca; order Amphipoda; family Talitridae; genus Platorchestia; species Platorchestia sp. MABIK. Next base: position 3,521 of record JACJUY010002743.1, read on the forward strand.
TGCGACCACGGCTCGGCCAGGCTACAAAAACATATTTTTATTGTTTTCAAAATCATTTATATTTCTATGAGTTAAACGTTCTAGCAGTTTTGAAAGTTGTTGTACAGCGATGAAGGATGCTAAAAGAAAGGTTTCCATGCGTGTGGACATGGAAAATTTCATCTGCATCTATTTCTCTCGGGCTTTGTAGATTTTGGAAAAAATATGATAGTGTGCTAGTCCTGTTATGAAATTAGATTCCGCATTAGTCTTGCTGTGCTAGTTCGCAAAATGTGTTCTCAGTAAAGTTTAATCTAGCTTAATATCATACTTGGCAATTGATAAACCATTTAGGATAAACTTTGTCATGAGGAGAAAAGTTGAAGCGGCGCATTAGCTTGGACTGTCGACACCAGTCTACAGTGAGCACCTTCTCCCTCAGTCTTTTTTAGATTTTTCACTCCTCTCATGTCACTGCTTCACTTCGGTCTCGCATCCATTAGTGAATAATTGGTTCTCCACCATTCTTACTAAATGATTTTCAGTAAGTCACGAAATTATTCGAGCAACCTTCAATACTAAACAGTTTCACTAACAACTAACTCAGTACTTGTACAGTTCTAAGTTTCTTACATGTCTTTAAGAACGTAAATTTGAAGGTCAAGCTGCTAACTATTAGAACTACTATAATATTCAACTTCTCTTGCGATACGAATAATTTTTGTTTCACACCTTTTGTATTATGTTATATTTTTCCAATTTAATCCAACCTTTACGAAATGAAGTTTTTATTCATTTTCATGCTTTCAACAATAAAGGAAACGTTTGGGGTCATTCGAGCAATTTGTTTTTCAAGGTGAATATCGATGTAACGCTTACTTGGGGTAAAAGGTAACTATACCATCGGCAAACTCTGAAAGTGAACTGGTCAATTTCGCCATCTTCGCTGTCGGGAGTTTGTTAGCAATTGTCTGCCTTCAAATTGCTTCAAATCAAGGTTTAAAACTAGGTGATCACTCCAAAGTTAGTTTACACAGCCCAGAATACACAAGATAGACACACAGCGTAAGGTACTAAGGTACAAAAGCTTAAAATTATGAGTGCATATTCTTGAGCTCGTGATGATATACGACCACAAACCTTCGTCGAGCCCCTAGCGGAGGCAGGCGCACGGTGGGGGCTGTGAGCTGCGCTATCTGCTGAAGAAGTGACGGCACTGCCGAGGCGTGGGCACGCAGGAGGCGCTGGTCGAGGCGCTGCTGGATGGCGAGGCTGACGTCAGGAGGCTGAGGGGCGTGAGGGGCCCTCAGCACCTCACACGCACACAACACCTTCCTCGCGAACTGCGCTCTCCGTGTCCTGAAACACCGCACCCACATTCAGACGCAAAATTGACGCCCGTAAAGTTTTTTTTCAACGTTTAAATGTAATTCTTTACTCTATTTTTAAGTTTCATTTATTTGAGCTAAGGTAGATTTTTAGCTCACAGCTAAGGAGAAGAGGGAGTGAAATACAAACTCTTTGAGTAGGAAGATCTCTCTACATCCTCTGTTACCTACTTTCACTTTCACGGCATCAACAGTGGAATTGCTGCGCACATAACTCTTATAACACCAGGTCTGATCTTAGATTCGGCAATGAAGCAATGATGTGGCACAAATAGTCTTAACAATGGCACCAGTTTTAAAGAAATTGGTTGTAGGACGACCAGGCAATTTCTGCTACATGACTGACACAGTTATGCAAAAATAAGCAGCCCAATGCAATATTGGGTTACGATCAGGCATCGAACTATTTCGCGGAACACTGAGCATTGTTTTTCCTACGTACGGAAAAGCTGTTGAACTGCTATCACAGAGTCATTACTTATGAAGAAATGTTCAACAGCGAAAATTCAATGCTGCATGGTTCATTGCGTCATTGCTACTGAAACTTTACGCTTTAACCTATCAAACAACAGGCTCCCCATCCCAACATTCCACTCCCACCACTGAAACTACGCAAGTCAAATCCATGAGTTCCTTTTGCGCCACCCTGTATGTACCGCTGCCACACCACCACACACCACCGCTGGAGGACCGCTGCCACACCACCACACACCGCTGCTGGAGGACCGCTGCCACACCACCACACACCGCCGCTGGAGGACCGCTGCCACATCACCACACACCGCCGCTGGAGGACCGCTGCCACATCACCTGCATCGCTGCCTGGCGGCCGCCTGTCGGCGCCGGTGCAGAACAAGCAGCTCCTCGCCAGGGTCAATGGGTCCCATGACTTCAGGAGCCAGCGTTGGAGTCTCTGGGGGCACCTGTAGCGAAACAAAACGATGAAAAAATAACTTTGTGACTTGTAGGAACAAAATTTCAACACTCACTATTGTTCCAGTAAAAGACTTCATAAACAGCTCAACATGGAGATTTTTACATTAACCTAACATAATCAACCAACTGCATGCCCAGCATTTACAAAAGAAAAAAATATTTTATAGCAATTATCATATTTTTATAAATATATTGAACAAACCCATTGCTTCGTGGCGTTTTAGTTTACTAAAAAGAGCATAAACACGAGTGAAACACAAATCTGATGACAACTTTGCGAAGAGAGCGGAATAGACAATCAGAAGACAAATAAATGAATAACAAATAAATAACAAATCATGCTTAGTTACATTGGCAACCAAACAGATGTACACAGACTGCATAGATTGGTTTCAATGCTTAAATGAGCAGTAAAGTGTAGTACGCCCGGAAGCATAACGTTTTAGTGGCATATGCACCACACTTAGGCAGCGAGAAATTGAGCTAGAGGTCCATACACACGAAAAACACATAAAAACCAGCACCCTGTCGTAGCTGAATACTTAGTACCATGCAATTAATCCAGTGAACGAGAGAATTTCATAGTGGAAGAAATCAATATTTAGAGAGCAGCTTAGATGAATACGCTTTCATTTTGAAGTTGTAAGGCGCAAATCAATAAGATAAAATCAACGAAACACGCAATTCCCCAAGAATATCATAAACATTCCATGCGAGCAGATCTGCATTGTCACTCGACATATCTAAATCCAGTTCGATGCAGATTGCGAGTGCTGCAGTTCATAATTTAGATCCTAATCCACAGTATTGGTGCGAGTATCTTGATGGAGGCTTTACGCGCAGGAAAGTTTCTTTGTAACTTAAGATATATTTATACGCCGGAACGCCGTAGACCAAATAATGAAACAAAATCACTCTTTTTACTGAACATATATTCAAGTATTCGTGCACTCGAAGAATTCTAACTCCTCAAGTCCTAAATGAAAATATGCCCTATTCTATCTCATTATACAAATTCAAAGCTCTTTAATTAAAAAAGCATCATAACTCATGGTTCTCTAACTTCAACAAACTCTGTATCTCAAGAATTTCAATAAATAGTTTTGTAAACTGAATCAGTTTTACAAGTCAATAGGATCGACTTCCTAAGATTCTCACGAAGATTATATCAATACTTGTAATAAAATCGAAATTCCAATTTATGATTTACCACACTTCCGCAGAGGCGAGCAAACAGCTGATTTTCATAAGTCAAGTGACCCCATACAGTCTGCAGTGGCATTTCGCTAAACGCAATTCTTGTACCTCATAATCAAGCGTTCGAAGCATTATTGCAATTCTTGGACCTCACAATCAAACGTTTGTAGCATTAACGTAAATCTTGGACATCACAATCAAACGTTCGTAGCATGAACCCTTTTCGTTGCAACTTTTTATGATGAGAACGTCTCATTTTCCAGGTAATTATTTTCTATTGTTATTCTGAGTATTTTTTGCTGAACTCGTTGGTAGCAAAGAAGGGCTCTAAATCGACGTATCAACTTGTTCTTGGCTATTTTTGGATACATTCTGTTTTGTGTTTTAGACGAGTTTACTCATCGCAATTTGGAAAAGCAAATTAGGCGAAGAAAAGTAAACTTGCCCCTGCGGAGCAATAGGTTCATAGATTCATATTCAATTTAGATATCCAAAGCAACTGCGAGTAAAATCAGAGTACAAGTGCAAACTACCTTCTACAGTCCTATTGAAACCAAATACTAAGTTATGCTCGAGTCGTAAAACATAATAAAGAGCAACTGAAATCTAACATTAGTGCCCTATTATGTGGGCGCATCGCAGCTCCAGACGACTCCGAGACGTGAGAAGACGACCAAATTTTGAAGGACGCCTTTTAGCGCAAGCAGCGTCACACAAGTCGCAGAAAGTACACGATGATTGAAATCATTCGCCTTACCTTAAATAATGTCAACAATTTGGCAAATAGTTAAGAAAATAATAAGCCAATTTCAAATAAAAACTAAAGAATCAAAAAAGACTATGCCACTAAACGAAGTCTCAGGCAGCTAAGTTGATTTTGAATAAGAAGAACAGTAAAACTCTTTAGCTGATTATGAAGTAGAAAAGTAGAAAATAAAGAATCTACGCTTTACTGCAATGTCAAAGAGTAAAATGTAAGAATCCAGGGAACACCCAAACCAGCAACACGTTTTTTAATTATGAATTTGGGTTAAGGCCGCTTCGTATATGAACTAACCGTCAAGTTAACCTCAAGGTTACTTAGTGCACCTAATGTTGATGGGCACTATTGGAAACAAAACTGACAGTTTGACAGCTCTTGCTAGCACAGCACAAAACACACGGACGGACAAAGCCTTGGAGTGCCGAATAAGTGTGCTATTTTGTTTCGTTACGGAAAGCTCTTTCCCAAAAAATTCACCGATGATTAAAACAATTTTTCCCAAACAAAGACAAATAAAAACAATATACACCTTTAAATACATGAAATGTCATAAATTACTCTTTGGACTAGTCAATAAAATGAAAAGCGTTTATATACTGAAATTTAATAAATTTTCGGGTAATGTGTAGCGTTTGGTAATAATCGAATTTCCAATTTAGGGTGCCTAAACATAGTTAATGAGATGTAAATAAGCAATTTTTCATCCATGCACTTTCCGTCGCAAATAAGTATTTAACGAGTTATAGCGGTAAATTACTGACCCCAACTCTAGTCGTTGAAGCGAAAAGAGATTCATCGAGGGCGTTGTACGCTTACACTACAATGGACTCTCCCCTTCGACGCGCCAGTTACGTTGAAGCTGCGGTGTCAGTCGGATTATTTTGGAGCAATCGGGAAATTCATGGGAAAAAATGATGAGGCAGTTGCATTCTTGAAGGATCACGGTGTTTTACCGAAGGAAGTGATTTGTCCAACGTTTAATAACCTGTGTTGGTATGAAGAAAAGAGAAATTTGTGGCGGTGTACCGGTTCGTACTTAATTTCAAAAGCGAAGAAATTAAGAATTTATATTAACTTCTTACTACAGCTGCAGGTTAGTTGCAATTCCTACATAATATAAGATACTTTAACGACACGATTATTAGATCGTTAACGGAAGAGTCCATTTGGGGTCTTTCCTTTTTTTCGCACGCTTGTAACAATACAATTGCGAAAAGTACCATACCGCTATAACTCGTAAAATGGTCATTTGCAACGAAAAGTGCATAGAAGAAAACTTGTTTATTTCGATCTAATTAACTATGTTTCCGCACCCAAAATTGGAAATTCGATTATTACCAAACGATACACATTTACCAAATTTTCAATATCCCATACTGAATCGCAAAAACTTTTTTCAGTCAAATTCTGTAATTCATCTTGCAGGCAGAGGAACTAAACTAGCTGACTACCAGATCAAATTCCAGGAACCCGTCGATCAATATTTTTAAAGACTGCTTAAATTACACACACTCGCTCGAGTCGGCTCGACTCTCCGAATAGCTTTCGTGCAAATCAAGTTCCTGTTGCATCATTCGCACTATCATTGAAAGCTTGTCGTACAGCTTCAGAATCTTAATCAAGATCTGAAGCATTATTTCTAAACTGCGGATATTGGAACCCGTGTGAAGTCCGTCGAGAGCTACACTTCCGAAGAATTCCGCTCTGTGCGATTAGTGTACTGCGCATTTCACCTCTTGTCAAACGGGTGTTAGACGTTCCTGCCGGATGCCGACCGCCCACTCTCCACCATGAAGGCCAACGTTTACCTTCAACTGAAGATGAGTCGAACACTTACTGAACACTGGTGGGTGTACACACCGTGCTGTACACCTAATTGGGCCGGGATAATCGGTAAAGCCATACCATTTCGGAGCCCAATTTATACTCTAGTTCAAATGGAGATAAAAGCCATAAAATAATGACTTTTTATCAGTAAATTCGCAATTTGAAATTACAACCCTGCAGACGGGAGCGCAAGAGCTGGCTCGTGATAAGTTTTGTTGCTTTACCTTTTCTCAAAATCCTGACTGTCCAGTTTCTCTGGTCAACTTTTTCTTTGCTAAAACTTTAATAAATCAGTCGTTGTGATTACAGATTCAATAGACCAGACATCAAAGTGGCTGATTTCTCACACAAGTCTCTACTTCTTTGAATGGCTAAGGCAAACTTTCGATAAATTTCTAATTGGGCACAATTGTAGAAACATAAAAACGTGGTCTTTCGTTCAAACCAATTGCAAGTAAACTAAACTTTAAAACTACCGTAAATGACTTTTTTAAAGATCCTGATAATTTTGCAACAAGAAAACTGTTGGTACTTTAAACAAAATTTTTCTGGCACAAAGATAGCATAGAGGAGAACTTCCGAAAAACTCGATCCTAACATCAAATTAGGCAGATACAAGCGAGTGCGGCGGACACGCGAATGCAGTACTCCAACAATCTGACGGCATTAAAGGGAAAAAATATTTAGCTGAAGACCACACATCTTCCACCTAGAAGTGCTAAAAACCCAATTACCCTCATAAAACAAACACATTTTGAGCTTTTTGTTAAGAAGAGTGGTTTCAGATGTAACTGGCAGCAATATTTCATTGAAGATTAGAGGATAATTGAATTTCAAAAGAGATACACCGAGTTAACGAATTTAAATTCAAAAACTAAGTACAAACGGAGGACCAACCAAGCACAGAAAAGTAATCCAGTAAAGATAAAGATATAGCGTAAAGCTAGCCATACTCTAAATTTGGACACCAATACATCTCAAACAAGGGAATATCTTTTGATTGATTGATTATCACAACAAAGATGTTCTAAGATAGGAAGGATGAAGGCATCATTTAGTATGGAGTTGAGGGAACGCTGAATCTATGCGCAAAGTGTGTTCCCGCGAAGGATCCCCTGCGCATAGAAACAGTAAGTTGAGAAGGAAGGTTGGGAAACAAGACAAAAGTTGAAGAGGAAAATCAGAGGTGATGAAAAACAGGACAGCAGTGATCCGAAAAAAGATGACCTTTGGCAAAACCAAAAATATTCTATTTTAACAAAAAAAAGGCTTACCTAACTCTTAGCTTGGGCTCTCACATTTTCCTCTTGGGAGTGCAAATTCCCATAGATAAAGTAGTTGTATTCGCCTTAGGGGCATATCATTGTACAGGGTGATTTCTGAATATGCGTCCTAAGAAAATTTTCATTTCAATGACTCCCAAAATGACGGATAGATTTTAAAAAAACAAAGCAGGTATTGAATTCTGAGAAATAAGAGTTTTATTTTGAAAAATCTTAGAGTACAATATTTTCCATATACTGCTCTCTTGCGCGCAGACAAGAATTGACACGATTGCGCATGATTTTCATTACGGCGATGGTGAGACCTAGTCCAAATCGCTGGATTTCTATCTTAATGGATGCCTTGAGCTGGTGTTGATTTTTAGACTTTTTCCGCTTAACACTTTCTACTAGGTATCTCCAAAAGGAAAACACCAACTCAAGGCATCCATCTCGGTATAAATCCTAGGAATCGGACCAGTTCTCACCAGCACCGTAATGAACAGCCTGCGTAACCGCGCTGATTTCTGTCAGCGCTCAGGGGGGGGGGGGGTNGGGGGGGGGGGGTTGAGACATGTATAATATTGGGTTCAAAACGTAATAAAAAGAGAATTTCTCAGGATTTCATGACTACTGTATTGTTTTGAAATCCATTCGATATCGTAGGAGTTCTTAAAGATTCTTTTAGGACCCATGCTTAAAAATCACCCTGTATTAATTGGTTTCATACTGCCTAGCTGCAAAAAAAGCGACCTCAAGAGAGCGAAAAGATAGGATCATTTAGCATGAACTGTACAAAACAGGGAATCCATGTACAAGATGCGCTCCCCCATAGGGGACCCAGTACATAGGAAGAGTAAATTAGGAAGGAAGAGAAAAAATACAAAGAAAAAATACTGAAAAAGGTTTGAAACTGAGAGCAGCAAAGAGGACACATAAGATAAGAGTCGCGAAAGTTTTTTCAGTAGGGCAGAAATTTTTTCAGCAAAGGCAGTAATTTTTACTTTCCAACATTCTAACTTTATCTTCGCTAAAACCTTATCCAAGTTTACAACTTTCACGACGTCACTTAAGACACCTAAGAGGCTTTCTCAAACTTACCCTGAAAAATCACATTAAATTACAGGCCACATCGTTTCGGTGGTCGCAAATTTTATCTCCTAGTTCAGTTTTAGTGCCAAATGTTTGATACAGCAACGTAAAGCGTTTAGTCGATTTAGGCCCTGGTAAAATAAGATGAACTTACGCTGCCAACTGTACCGCTAAGGTGACTGAAACTGTGGCGAAATGACAGGGAGCACGGTATCATGACAGGGAGGGACTCACTCTGCTGGCGGAGGTGTGACAGCTGCGCTGCACGCGCCTGTGTAACGCCACCGGCCGCTGGGGATAGACTGCCACCTCCTCCGGCATCTGCTCGGCAAAATTGCAGCTGTAATTTATGGAGACCCTCGTGAGTGAGAGCATGTCCCGGGAGTTGTTTAGAAAAGTATTTTAAAATTGAAAAGTGTGGCTTTAAATAGCCGATAAACAATAAATTATACTTTGAAAATCATCAATTTATGTAGTACTAAGGACTTCTTCCGATTAATTTCAGTTAAAATTTCTGTCTATCGATGTTGCCGTACTTGTAGAAAAGCCAGATATCCAGGACGATTGTCAAGCGCTACGTACTGCATGCAACTCATTTTCAATGGATATTTTTGTTCCAACAACTTCAAACATTTCATCCCTTACAATACTTTTAAAATGCTGAATAAGTAATGCCAGGACCGAATGAGGTTACCCCCAGGGGAGCAAGTAACAACTGAGAGGAAGTACATCAAGTTTTCCGTTCTCAATGGGAAGCAACACTGAGGTCGAACTGAGGAGTCTCGTACACTCTCCCATTTCACATGAAGGCGAACACTGTTAACGGGGGCGTTGAAAAAATAAATGTTTTACAAAGAATAAAACTTGTACAGTGTCATGGAAAGCTTAAAAAATGCATTTCTTTTAGAATCGGGAGTAGGAAAATTAGCTAATTCTTGAGTTAATTCATTTCGCCAAGACCAACACAAGTTGTTCAACCATACATGAGCTGCACGCAACACTGCTGAAGCGACGATCAAATGCAGATATTTTCGTTTACGAACTCTTGCAAGGATCGCAAAGACTTTACAATTAACAGTGTTAAATTCTCAAATAAATAACGCGAAGTTTCATCCCCGCAGGAACACAAGGAATAATTTTAATTTGGCTTAGGCCTCCTCAGTAAACAAATAAAAAATACAGGAGCTAAAACACGATATTTGTTCAGGAGGGTAGTTGCATGGTGGGACACGCTGGCTCTCTGTATGAGAGAGAGAAAAAAAATTTGTCAGACAAAACGATTAAATCAGCTGAATCCGTCCTTACCTACAAAACCTATATCAAGCGATCTACATTCTTAACATTATGACCGCAGCAGATTAAACTGAAGGTGAATATTCCATTAAAATTTACTTGAATTTTGGCAAATGATTTTGAAAATCGCGAACATTAAATGGATCGTGCCTTTGAATGAACATTTATGAAAATTGAGTTTATGATCATTGGCCGGTCAGCAGCACTATGAAATCCTCTCAGTTACTACCACCGGTAGTCAAAGCATTAAGTAGGTATCATAGCTAGAATCCTCTATTAAATACCAAAGCCCCGGATGTTCAGGAAAAGACACGTACAAGCAGTGTACCAACACTCCGGATAGAAGCTGTCGCTTCTCCCTATGCAAAAAGCAAAAACCCAAAGATGGTCTATAACATATTCATTGCATCTTTTGAAAAAGTTGCTCAGTGATCAAGTGTTAGAAAAAGTTTCTTTTGAAATAACTTAACGTAGATTCCCTTCTAGGTTCAATTTAAACCAAATTTTTGAGTTCTGAATTATGAGCAATTGAACGCTAAGCATCAGGAAATTTAAGCTTCACTCGGGCTCCGAAAATCACACAGCTAGTTAGGACGAGGCGTGGTCAACACAAACTTTCCTCTTCAGGGAACCGACGACTCGGAACGCTAGCGAGCAGCGCCTGGCACGGCCGCAGCCGAGGCCACGCCGCCTCTGCACGGTACGCATCCTCCCTTCTGCAAGTGGGCGCCTTCCTCCTGCGGCCTGCTTCTTGACGCCTCGACCTCCTCACTGCAAGAGCGACATCGCCGTCGGCAGCTGGCACACCAGGCTTTATTACAGGCAGCGCTCGGACATTGCCCTGAGCTCGCTGAGGTGTGCGCACGAGCGACGGCCGGCAGGGCTGGAACTCCACCAGCGGCAGCACGGAGGCCGCGGCGTGAGGCAGGCCAGACTCCTCCTGCGAGAGGTGCACGGACTTGAGAGTCGGGGACTTGTGGGAATGCAGGGAGGAGACTTGCGTGCTGCAGCTGAATATCTGGGAGCGGGATCCTTCTTGCAACGCCTTGCTGGTGGGACCTGCGTCCCGTCCAACTCTAACACTGTTCATCATTCGTTCTAAAGGTCCATGTTAACCAGGATATAAAGGTAAACAAGTAAATATTTCAGCTCAAATTGAACTGCACACATCTTATGAATATTTCATAGTTCACACATATACGGGAATGAAGTTTAAAAGATGCACCTGAAATTCATATCAGAAATATTACTTACTTGAGAGAAAGAATATTGAAAATTGAAAGAAAAGTGCAATTGAAAGAAAATTATCATACCTCATCATTGAGAAATAATTTTATATATATGTAAGTGTAGGAGAGGAAGATTAGCTTGGCGTAAATTCAATCGATCTCCGCAGTTCGGAGCGGCGTAGCGGTTCCGCGCTTTTACAACCCACGCTTTACAATGCCTCTAGGGAGACCGACATACTGTCGTTTTGACAGTAAAGGCTGAAGGGAGAAAACTTTATTTCGTTGACATCGACACACAACACATTTAAGATTGAATATCTTAACACATTATGTACTATATAAGAATACACAGTTGTTTGCTTGCTTGGTTGGTCCGTCTCTCTGACAAGTTCTTGAGGATGCTTAATGACCGTATCTGTGATACGAAATTCACGAGTGCACAAGTGCTAGAATATTTTAGTCGCGGGTACCATTAGAATAGGTGTAGTTTGTCATTCTCATCTGGGAGATTTATTCAAGGATAATATCAAGCTCTGTTGTTTTTTAAGGGCTGTTTACACTAGTAATTAATATAAGACCCAGTGGCGGATACCTTTTTTTACGACGGTACAGTTTTATACACCTAAGTTGAGTGAGGAACTTCGCATTTGCTTTCTTTCTTAAACAAAGCACAACACAGTTCCCGGAAACAGCTCAGCACGTTGCTACAGCACTTGAGTGGGGTGAAGCTCAGGAGAAATCCTGTTCAAACTTCACTTTTTTCCTCCATAAAAAGCCGAAGCGGCTACATTTACACTTCAAACCGAAACAAATTATTAACCTTAGCGTGTATGATTTTTTGAGTAGAAATTACTAAAATTCTGATTATGCCCCGACATGATCATCGTAAATCTACTCGGATTCGAAAACTCAATCATGATTCACTCAGCACACCGCAGTGTGGTGTGCAGCTGCGACCTGACGCGGCACGTGTTGCGTTGGCATGGCAACCGTCGCGTCTCACAAGCAGCCGTTTCCACGGCAACAGCAGTGACCAATTTCACTAACAAATATCGTAATGAAATATCACGATGTTTTGAACTCAGCTCGACGTAATCAGTAAAATATGCGAGTAGCGCATCGTCGAAAACGGACGAACATTTTCTATGTTATAGTTAAGGCTGACATAGGCATAGCCGACTTTAGCTAGGACTCAACTGCAGCATGGCTAGTGAGTGCCATGTCTTATTGCACGCAGAAGATATTTATGAGCGCTCCAAATACCGAGAGGGGCTCGTTAGGCACCACGTCTGACACCAAGTAGGCCAAACCGCTTACATCCAAATTAACGCTGCCTCAATAGGGTCATCTATGCCCAGTGCCCACCAATTCAAGGTGCAGAAATCTTAACTTCCTGCAGTGTTTAACTGTCGATCTTTTGCAAGTCTCATTACTAGGCATCAGAAGCCGGAAAACTTCCCCGCTTTCAGTATCAGCTTGAAAAACTTTCCTCTCAAACCAGTAGCAAAATAATTAGAGTCAATCTAGAAGAAAACTCCGCATCTCAAATAATAATACCTAAAAATACCCTTGGTGTGTTCATAAATTTATTTGGGGTCCTCTCCTTCCGTCTCTCTGTCATGCTCACAAGGATGTTTAATGACTGTATCTGTGATGAGTTTCACCAGTACACAAGTACAAGAATATTTTTATCGCAGGGACTATTTGGATGGATGTTAATTTGTCATCTACATCTGTAAAATTTAATCAAGGAAAATATTAAATCCCACGTCATTTTTGACGGGCTGTGTACACTAGTAATAATAGTTTAGCTGTTGAGGGGTGTTGATAAAATCAACATTAATTCCCCTCTCTACTGGATATCATCTTTAAAGGTGAGTCAGCTGCAGAGTAAAACTACTAAAGCATCTAAATTAGGTCGCAAGCATTCATCGCACGAAGATAGTTCATTAACTCGTTAACGTCTAATTGTCTCCACTGGTTGATCATGGCTTGTCGTATTAAGGGTTTCCAATCCGAGTAGCAAACTAAAATATATTCTTCGAGAGCATTAGGTGGGCAGCAGACCAGAGGTGTGGGCAGCAGACCAGAGGGGGGCAGCAGACCAGAGGTGTGGGCAGCAGACCAGAGGTGGGCAGCAGACCCTTCACCTCTCATCTCAGGCCCTCGCACATTTTGCCTCTGCGAGCGCTAATTCCCATGGATAGAATAATTGTATCCTCCTGATGGGACACAGCTTTAAACAGCGAATGTCGGAGAAAATAAAAAGTATTATTGGAATGGAGTATTATTGGAGTAGTAGAGCACATTTAATCAAGTACACGTACATCACGAGGCACGACAGGCAGCCTTCATACCATCTATTGTCGACAGCTTGGTTTCGGGGTCATTCTGCGACACTCAAATAGTTATGAAATCATATGAACATACGAACGAGTGCCAGTCATTTTGAGTTTATTCACTGGAAGACATGAAGTTCTTGGCATGAGCTCAACTATCGGCCGTGGTACGCTCATTGCAAAATAACGTTTACTAAAACGGAGCGTCTGAGCACAAGACTGAGAGACGTTTGAGCGCAGAAAGCTCAAATTTTTAACAAGTGAAGAATTAACACCGAAATATTCGATTCTTGCCTTACTTGAAATGGCGAAAAACAAAAAAATGTAAGAGCTACTATATTTTTGTGAGAAACGCTACGCGAGACTGCGTTCAATTCAGAACAGCGCTAATTGCCCCATGCGATCTGGGAATAACATTGTGAACATGCGTGACACTCACTGAAAAACAACCGCCCTCACATAAAAACGACAGAAACCTAAAATAAACCATTGAGAATTGGTTAGCTACAATTGGAGCCACCGGTCTATCATTCATTTCATTACGGTAGTAGGGATATACGGCGAGAAGCCCTTTACACAACAGCCGTGTATCCATGAATGTTTTGAAGAACGGAGAGAAAAAAACAATGTTGAATGGTAGCGGAGAGATATATCAGTCGCGCTCTTGTACTGGGAAGTTCTGTGACCAGGCCTTTCCATTCGTTTCATTAACGACAGAATTTGCCCATTTCACTTCGACATCACGAAGACTACTGGCGTGAGAGCACACGATGTTCAAACGGCGACATCCCCAAGTTCTTTCCCCCCCCCCCCCCAAGAGGATACAACTATTGTATTGGTTGGCCAAAAAGATCATTTTTTGAATGTCGTCTTTCTGACCTCCTAAAAATTACTTTTATACTCGTATGCTCTAAATCCCGTACTCGGAACAGCGAGCATCCTTACGTCAGTGTGTAATGCGAGTAAACCTCCAAGTAGGCAAGTTTAACATTTTAGCATGCATTCGAGCCCCTGAAATGGTGGACCAAGCAGAGCACTACTGACGTCTAAGGCTTTTTGCTTTAAAAAAAGGAATGAAAGCAACAGAAACTACTCATACACATAGCACATATTTGTTTAAGTAACTGTTGTTTTCTTTCCTTTCTGAAGTAAAAAAGCATCTATATCAGTAGTGCTCTGCTTGGTCCATTTCATCGCCTCGAATGCAAGCAAAAATGTCAGAACTTCTCTACTTGGAGGCTTATTGCACACTGACATAAACATGCTCGTTGTGCCAAATACAGGATTTAGAAAATAAGAACAAACGATCTTTAGAAGGTCGGAAGGATGACATTCAAAAAATGAACTTTTTGACCAACCCAATATTTATGGGAATTACCGCTCCTAGGGGATAAAATCTGAACTCCTGTGGTGAAAGTTCCGTAGGCTTTCTTTTTCATGAAATGGAATATGTGTTCCTGTCTTCTTACCGTCGACTTTTTTCTTCAAGTTTCATCTTGTTTCATAAACTAATTTCAATCTCATTTTTTCACAGTGCAGCGTGTCACGACATACTTTTCGAGTATAGATTTCCAGTTTTCTTAATTCCATTTTAAACGGTTCTTTTCTACATAATCTTTGAAACAGTTTTTTTGGTTAGAGAGGCTTATCCAATCTTTCCAGTTCTCTTTCTCCCACGGTTTAGATAGAATTTATCTTAGAATGTTAACCTTTAATGCAGAAAAATTTGCAAACGAGTTCACCTACGGCATCCACTCTGTGGATAATGAGCGAGCCACCTTCAGGCGAAAATTTGAATAATATGCCCCTTTGGCACAGGCCGTTCTAAGAAGAAAAATCGTCGCACGGAACAAGTAAAATACGTAACGGGCACAACCAATGTTTCCTTATACCTAAATTTGTGCTGGGTACAAATGTACATCACTGAGGAAAGCTAATCCTAAGTGAAGAATTAGAGCTCAATAGGAGTCAGCGCTAATTAAACATTGCACAAGACTGTTCAAAATAAATTGTGACCAGAATCAGATTGGGTTGAATAAATTGGTTTAAGCTTCCCCAACCGCAACAGAGAAATGATGTAAAGAGGTAGGGTCTAGACACCATTTAGGATGGAGTTAAGGGAACGAGGAATCTATGCACAAGGTGTGTTCGTTCATCAGGCTCTCACCACATTGAAACATCAAGTTGGGAAAGAAGTTCATGATGTTCTTTTAGGCCTCCGTAACCGCAAAAAAGACGTTTCAAAGAGGGGAAGGCACCATTTAGTATGGACTTGAGAGAACGCGGAATCTATCCGCAAAATGCATATGAACAGTAAGTTTGATGAAGAAGTTAATGAAGTAAGAAAAAAATTTGATACACTAGAAGGTGCTGAAAAACAGGTTAGCAGTGAACCAAATAAGATGGTCCGCTACATGAAAAAATTATTCCGTTTCAACAAAAAAATACTCAATTCACTTTACAAATATATTTCGTATAAGCCTAGATTTCAGCTGCTATTTTTCACTAAAATGTTCATGCAGGCAACACACACTTCACCAGTCCGGACCGGATAGAACCATCCTCAGGGCCCGGATTTTGGGATATTTAATGCAGGCATAGCAGAACAGCCAGTAGTTAAAGTTTTTAATTAAGTAGACTTTGCTATTTTACGTGGATTTTTCTGCCAAAACTAGTTTGTTCTTTGCTAATGCCAATAGCACATTTGGTAGCCCAGCTGAGCTGCCCAAGCAGTCTTCAAAATTGGAAAAAAATCTTAAATTGCCTTTTGATGGAAAATTATCAAGTCGAAAGGTGAACTTCTACTACCGATTGTTCCGCTACCAAGTGAAATGTTCGATACCCAGCCTCCGGCAGCCCTAGAAATGCGAGGACATTCGCAACTCGCTAAAGACGTTCACTGGCACCGAATGTCCGTGCACTCTTCAAAGAACATTATTAGCTTTATAATTTTAGTAGCTGGTCTCGAGCAGTGGCTTCAAACGAGAGTCATGGGAATAATAGCATGGTAGAGCGTTGATACTATCAACATTGAAGCACAGATAAACATGGAAATTTGCTCATTTGACGATACTCTTCAGTGTATTACTCAATCCCCAGTAGATATTCATCTCTCTCCTCTGAATGGTCTTGAAAAAAGTACCCAAGGTACGGTCTTGGGCCTAAAGTACCCAAGATCAAGGTACAGTAACCGTTCATTAAGCCTACTCCTCTGATGGAAGGAGTTTCCTAGATTCCAAGTTGTCTGCTGCTGCGTAGCACGTTAATTTACGTGCATACTAAGAACAAACTCGGGGAGGC
Organism: Platorchestia sp. MABIK; assembly: GCA_014220935.1. Lineage (NCBI taxonomy): Eukaryota > Metazoa > Arthropoda > Malacostraca > Amphipoda > Talitridae > Platorchestia > Platorchestia sp. MABIK. The sequence goes on from JACJUY010002743.1 coordinate 20,126, forward strand.
AGTCATCGAGCAACATTGGGAGACGCAGCCCTCATTGAAGAATTATCATTAACATACTTTACGTTAGTAATACGTCATGGGTACGACTACCATGAATACTCTTTTGTGTTAGGGAGTCAAGCTATCAGTCCAAGACTCCCTAGCCACAACACAGACGGCCGAAAGAGAAAAGACCATTTAGAAATGACTAGAAAACTATAAGATGTTAGTTTAAACCTCCATATCCGCAACAAACGCGGTCCATAGAGACGAAAGAGGATGGCGCGCTTTAAAATAAAGTTAAGAGAAATTGAAATCTCTGCACAAGCTGCATAGAAACACCAAGTCTATGAATAAGTTAATGAAACAAGATAGAAATGGATGAAGAGAGTAGTAGGTGCTGAAAAACAGGACAGCAGTGAACCTAAAAATGAATGGTCTGTAACAAAACAAGAAGCCTTTACTAATTCAACAAAAGGATGGCCTACTTAACGTTTAGCTCAAAACCTCGCATATTTTCTCTGGGAGCGCTAATTCCCACACATACAATAGTTGAATCTCCCTGAGGGGTGACATGAAAACGAGGATTCTGAGCACGAAGCAGTCAGTTGTGACGCTTTCTCAACAGGATACCCTGCACAAGGACGAAGTTAAGAAGAATGAGAAAGAAAAAAAAAGACAGTGGAGAAGGTATGGAAACCTAAATCAGTGAAATGGGCACGAAAGATAAAAAATCCGTTGGCCTGCCTACGGCCGAAGTGACCTAACGGTATCCCTCTGAAGGCGCCGCGGTCCCCATAGCCTAGGACAGACAAACCTAGCATATCTATTGCCAAGCTTATAGCCCCTCAGGGGTTTCTTTCACAAAAAAATGAAAGACCAAACCACTTCAACGCAGTAATATTTATTGGGAACAAACAACGAAAAACACGAGTACTCGACCTCACGATCCAGCTTTCATAGAAAATTAACAGATATTCATCAAAAAATCATCCTATGTTCTGAAAAAACACAGTATTTATACATCGAAAGTATGTTAACTTCTGAATAAAATTAAACAGCAGCGAATTCCATTTCGAAATGGAATAAATATGCACAAAAAATGTAAGTCAATGAACCAATAGCATCACCAAAAAAATGACGAAACTCCCCGTAACTTCCAAATAAATGGGAATTTTTTCCATTTTCTAAATCAAAACTAGACATTTTAAATCCCCCACCCATCAACCCAAGATTTATGACGTGAATAAATTCACAAAACCTGCAACCCAAAAAATTACATTAACGTTGCAACTACGGAAATTAACAAATTAAAGAACAAAGTCCTTCAACAATTTCCAATTCAACAGACGAGCAGACACCTAGAGCAACATTAAATTCAGGCTCGACACACAACCAAAAGCAGATAGAAGATTTAATCGAAGCAGCAAAGTACTAATAAACGAAGAGGGAAGGAAGTCACTTTGTTCCTGACGTGGAATCCGGACTAGGAATACGCGATTGATGCACTTGGCTCTTCGGCGTTTTTCTTTGTCTCGCTTTCTGCAGATTTTTTGCACTAATTGAGGCTTTTTTATCACACCAAGTATTAGCAATTGAAGAAATGCGAGAGAGATGAATAGAGTTTTCTAGTTTTTGCTTCTGTCGTTGTTGTTGTTGACAGGGATCGTTAAAAGCGCCCGACTCTTTAAGCAGTTCAAAAGGTACGTGGAATTCATTAATAGGAATATCCATCACCTCCCCATCAAAACCACGGCCGGAAGATTCTACAGACGACTTTACAAGTTTTCTTCCAAGACTTGAAGTCAAACGAAGCGAGTTGACTGACATTTGGTCTATGGCAGCTCTGTCAACACCACCAGCTTTATCACTCGGCAAGAGAGCGCCAGGCTCACAACTTTCATCATCTTTCTCTTCGTTCCCTATCGTTACTGCACAGTTTTGATCAACTTGATTCTTTCCATGCGAAGGTTTAATTGCCTCTAAGCGTTCACTCTCGTTTAGAAGTTCCTGAAAATTATCCAGCGAATCATTCATGTGGGCAGAAATGTCAAAAAATGAAGAGTCCAGTTCATCTTCGAGATCCCCTAAACTTATTTGGTCATCCAGTGGTGCACTACCAGAACCCAAGCCCTCAGTTTCGTGTTGTTCCTGCTTATTTGCTTCTACAGCAAAAGAGGATTCGTATTTCTCTTCATGCTCATCACTTAGTAATTCAGTTTTAATGTTATTTTTGATCTTGCTCCGTTCATAGTTAATGACAAATTCTTTCATTTTGGAAACGTCGAAGGCGTTGTGCTTTGGCCCGTCCGAGCCGAACATATGGCACCGAGTCATATGTCTTGAGAAGCGCTCTTGGGACCGGCTGCTGAAAGAACAAAACATGCACTCCATTATTACGTTGATGGACTTTCGGTGGTCACGCTGTTGGTGAGCTATCACTTCAGACGATTCAGCGAATGTGCTCAGGCAAGTGGCGCACGTGTATCTGTTCGTTGTGTTAAGATGGTTCTCGATATGCGCCTGGCGACAATCTGGGTCAACTATGAACATGTGACATATGGGGCAAAAAATATTCTCATTTTTATGTTCATTAAAATGAGACAAAAGACTGCGTTGAGAGCCACACTGCTTCCGACAAAATTCACACGTTAGTTTACGTGCCCTCATCTCCCTATATTCTGGAGTGCTGTACAAGTTCCTGTACGAAGACGATGCTTTCTTTCTCGACTTTCTGACAGAGCAATCTTTTCTTACCGAGTTTGTTAACTTTTCCTTCTGAACACAAGGCCTTTCATTAGTTTTAGCAGTTTTCTCAGAAGTCTGAGCTTTAATATTACAGACGGACAAATTTTTAGTCTTTTGAAAATTTACCTTACCTTCTTCCTCCTTTAAATCAATGGTATCTTCCTCTCTGGGTGACAAGTTTTCATTCGTTTTTGCACCGTCCTTCTCAATGGCCATGCTTTCATTGAGTTCAGCAGCGTCGCTTTTGCTGCCGTGGGTCGGGGAATAACCGCAGATTTCTTCATCAATAAACTTATTGGATTGTGCGCAGTCAATGTACATTGCCAGGTCAGGTCCCAAGTCTTGCTTATGCTTGCTGATGATATGCTTGGCCATTGAAGGCTTATCGACAGCGCGGAAGTCGCAAACAGAGCAGGTGAAGGGTCGTTCTTTGGTGTGGACCCTCTTGACATGCCTCTGTAAACCACCCTTTATTTTGCTTTCGTAAGCACACAAGTGGCATTTGAAAGAGTTATTGTTGTTTAACTCTCTGTGTAGGCGCTTGTGTGAGAAATGTTTCACGATGTTAGTAGTTTCATGGTCACAATGGGGACACAAGTACTTGACTGCGGGCTTGACAGGTTTTTTCTTTTCGTTTGGAGATTTTTCTTTCTTCACTGTCGCTTTTTGATGCTTTGAGGAAACAAGTTTTTCATCGTAGGCGGACTGAGAACTGGCAGCCACTACCGACGACACAACTACACCTGCAGAGGTGGTCGAGGCACAGCTATCTGCTGGTTCAGATTCGTGTCCCAGTCCGCTTTCGCCTTCCGAGCCGGACATTGCAATGGCAATCTGGAAGAGAATGCGTTGCATAAATTTCAAGAAAAAATAAATACCATCCTTAAAAGTACAATCTTGCTCACTGATGCTACGTAAGAAGAAATGAAAGGGAATGTTCAACTGAAATAAACCATAGCTACATTACCAGATCCCAATCTGATTACTCAAGAACCTTATGATAATCTTCACAAAATTTCAGAGAGAAATTTACCTCAAGATGAAGCAATAGATCATCAGTTCATTTAAGCCTCTCAAATCACAACAAAAGGTGTTCCAAGCGAGGATGGAAGAGAGAAATCATTTAATATTAATACGGAATTAACGAAACCGAGAATTGAAGAATCGGGTGTGGCTCCCCACCATGCGCATAGAAACAGCAAGATTGCAAAAGCTTAAGAAAAAGGTTGAAAAAACTTAAGGGGGTTGAAAATAAATCAGTGTGCTGAGGTCCGTATAAAAAAAAAATATTCTACATCAACATGCACCCACGCATGTTGATATGGAGAGCTTCAGCTCGAGAGCTCTTTTTTTCCCTGTAAGAATGGTTATTTCTATCGATACAATAATTGCGTCCCCTGAGCGGTGAGAAGTTCTCTTTCTGGTGTAAATTCTTATGGTGATATTTTGGTCCAATGTGCGGAATTTGCGAAAATGCAACCTATCAATGATTCCGACTCATTTATTATTCGTGATGCAAATAATGAGACCAATCTACCTTTTTAATTGTCTAGCTGCCTCTACTACAAGCAAACAATACATCAAAATAAGCTTGATTGCCAGTAACAGCATATTTTCTATCAAAGGCTTTCCTTCACAATACATACGCTATTCTAGCAGGTACAATCAAATGCATCGTGATTTACGTTAACAAAATATGAAAAAGGTAAATTCAGATCTGACATGTTTCAATTCTGCTCTGCTAGTTAAACAAAGTTTTCTGAACACTCCATTTTTTAACCAAGTTTCAGTCAGACACTTATTATATTCTCGTAAGAATGACCGATTTTCTCAACTATGGGAACCATGATCAATTGTGGAAATACAACCAAGTGGTTATAAACTAATGGTGTGGTCCAGAAATTTATTGGCAAGCGATTACTCCGAATCCAGCTCTTAATTCTAGCTTTCATTCTACCTGGTACCAATTCTACAAGATTCAGGATCTACTGTAGCTCTATTTTGGCTTCGATTGAGATAAGTAGTCTCCCAAAACAGTCAATGTTGAAGAAGAGGCGATGAGTTACGCTAAGTTCCTTTCCAACTTGTTCCATAAATTTCCAATGAGGCTCAAACTAGGAGATAGTGGTGGTTAGTCGATGTACTCAAATGTACTTCATTTGCACGAAAGGAATCTTTAACATTTCTAGCCCTGAGGATGCCAGCACTGTCGTTCCAAAACATCCCGTTGCCATCAAGAGAATAAACTCCGTGGGAGACTGAACTTTGTCAGAAAGTACTTTAAATTAGTCCTGAGAGTTCAGTTTGTTATTGCAAAGATGGGAAGATCCATGTCCATTCCAGCAAGAACAGCCCCAAAGCATTACACCGCCTTTCAATACCTCAACAGTTCGGACAGTGCCAGATGGATCCATGGCACCCCAACATGCCCACAATTCTGAAAGATGGCGAATCTGCACTCCTGCACTACATTGTATACTTTCAGTCCTCAATAGTTTAATCTCCGTGTTCTCGAGTAAACAATCAACTTTTATACGATTTGCTGTCGACATTACTAGCTTTCTGATGAATTTGCATTAGCTAAAAATCATTTGCCTTAACTCTCGACCCACAGTTCTTTGAGAAATTGTTTATGGACCACCACAAAACTTGCTAGTTTTAATTGGCACAGATGAAGCTGAATTTTCTTCACCCATCTCTTCAAGGAGCGTCTGTCCGTCATCCAGAATGTTGGGCTTTCCACAATTTTCACGAGATTAACTGGGTTCGTCATCTCATCTTATTTCAGCGAGCTATTGTTCACTGTATCGTTCTGATACCATTACCGGTTACTGTACAGATATCCTCGTTTAATTTAATTTTTTGATGAAATCCAATGAAAAGTCCTTCATAAAATGCTAAGTCTTCATTTCTCCCATGTAAATGATAATTTATAGGTCTGTATACACTCGGAACAAGCATTTACTACTAGATGAACACTTATAAAATGTTGCCATATATTTATACTGAAAATTGGACTAATTAAACCACGCAAAACATATACGTAAAGTAGGTACAAAATAGAGCGTGATTTTTCTTTGGCCATTTTATTTATTTTGAAAATCAAAATTACTTCTAAAAGAGCACATTTCTGAAGCTGTGCCAAGTTAATAATATAGTATTTAATTAAGATGAGAGAGGGTTATACCGTAAGTAGTTTTATGTGCATAAAACCTAGTTGGTATTAAGCATCGTTGAAATTGAATTGGTTACTCGTGCGTTTTCTCCGTAATGGATAATAGAAAATGAAAGTTACGGAACATGCGGAATCTGAAACATTCAAGACTTTACACTAAAGGAGGGCAACCTATACAAAGAGGCTTAGCGTATTAGTAGATCAAATTAAACAATATAAGTTTGTGTCTCCTCAATCTCAACAAAGGTGTTCACAAGAAAAGAAGGCACCATTTAGTTTGGAGTTAAGTGAACGGCGAACCATTGCACACGCTGTGTTCCCACGCACAAGATTCCCTGTGCGTAATGAAGCCCATCTTTTGCTTGGCGATAACGCAAGTTTATTGAAATTTTAAAAGCGAAGAATAAAATTCTTAACATTTCTGGAACGTTTCGGGATAAATTCCATCAGCTGGAAAACACACGATCTGAAATAAATGTGATTAGTTACAGACACAAACGGTACACGAGATTTTAATAAATTAGAAGGAAATGCACAATAGGAAAGAACTAAACGTATCTTTCAGTGCTGGTCTACCCTTTAAAATATGCAGTGATTTTAAAATGCGAACGTCAGTAAAAGTAATACATGTGCTTAGAAACGGAAAGTAAGGAAACCAATTTTTGGAACAAAATATAAGTTGGAGAAAGCGATAAATCCTAAAAAAAGACAACAGTGAAGGGGGAAAAAAAAGGCAAGTAATAAAAACCTTGTATACCTCAACAAAGTAAAACCCTTACCTTACCTACAGCTAGAGACCTCGCATCTTACCCTGAAAGCAATAATTTACATAGGTATGATAGTTATATCCCACTGAGCAGGAAGACGTCAGGTATTTTTTGCACCGGCACAGCCGATAGTTAAAGTTCACGTACCAATTTCTCCTCTTAGGGCCGTTTCTGGCAGAAGTTCTCATGTTTGAGCTTTTGAAAAACAAAACTCGAGCACACAGTGTCTGGAGACCCTCTTAGAGGACTGTGTAGTAAGAGAAATTCACTAATTCGTTCGATGACAAGTTGACAGGTGAACTTTTATCGGTCAGACAACATAAAATATTCGAAAATCGGGCCTCTTTTCCACAAACAGGAGCTCACGTCCCTTGCACTCAAATAAAATTAAGACGAATAACAGAAGCCCATCTAGAGAGCAGGTGATCACTAACAAAAATAGCTGTATAATTATTACTATTTTGGTAGTTACGTAGTTTAAGATCACAAAAAACCCGATCTCATAAGAGCGAAACGAATTGACCTCAAAATAAGGACAGTAGAAAACCGAATCTACACACAACAGGTGCTCCCACACAGAAGGGCATTCGTGTGGAAACGGCAGGTTATGAAGAAAGAATGACGAAGAAGTGATACCGAAGGAGGTATGAAAACTGAAAGTGGTGGACAAACCCTACATCATCGCCCAGCCCACGATTCCATTTCCCCAGGGGCAAAAGAAGCTGGAGAAGACTACAGAAATACTAAAATAATGTATACTTTTGAACGTGAAGGACCCACATCTGACTCATGTAGGCTGTGCGTCAAGTCATACAACAACGCTACACGCCCGGAAAATGTGAAGGGATTCCGTAGCTTACATTTACCAAAACAACTTACACAACGATATAACAGAGCATTCTGACCATGTTGAAGTCACTGCTTTATGAATAGGAATGTGCATCGCCTGCTGGTTTACCAGTTTGCAACCAAAAGGAAAATTTCGAGTTTTTCTTCATCGTATGTTATTCTGACCACTGAGCTCCTCTAAAATGATAATAGTGCAGGATAATTTTTTTTCTAAATTTAATTTTTCCATTTTCGCTTTGCACGTAAACTATGGCAATAAAACAATGACTTCGATGTCAAGCGGGCTCACGTCAAGCAGAACGTCTTACTAAATTTAATATTGAAAGAAAATGTACGGCTTAGATACATTAGCCTCCACAGAAAACAAAAAGAAAAGGCTCACAATTATAAAAAATTGAACTTTTACGAGCTTATATGAGGTATCTCTCTCTGAGAATAAACTCGAGCTATCCAGAAGAGGACAGGAAGGTATGTGTGTCCGAGTTAAATCAGAGCGCAAGTTTGCAACTACGTAGTGGGCGACCCTCTATTGAAAGTGAGAAAAGTTGGTTTGTGCTGAAATAAAACCGCCCAACATTGCGCATAAATAACAACCCACGATGGTTCGCTAGATATTTAAGCAGCGCAACAAAATTAAAAATCAACTGAATTCCGTTTGGTAATCAAATATTGACGAGAACATTATCTGGAAAATGTTTACTCCAGGATATTGGTACAAATGAATGCCTGACATTAAGAAAACTCAGCCGACACGAGAATGTTTATGAAGTTACCCAATAAAACACTGTCTAACCGCAGGAGAGTATACAACATTGTTTAAAGGTACATAACGATGCTTCACAGACCTATTTAAAAAGGGTCAGGTTACCTCAATAAATGTCACATTCAGCGGTTTAGTTTATTGAAGCCATCACACAGAACTGTTCCCCAGACTTACGAATTCAAGGGCGACAATCTCTACTGGAAAAAACAATTTTCGAGTTGGAGTAACATCAACAGAATAACTCACATTTTCAGCTGCCACATAACAAAATGAATCCTAGCCACCAATTTAGCAACAGTATCAAAATCTTTTAAGAAACGCACCTAACTAAAACCGTGGTTCAAAAAAGAGCCGTTAGAATTTCAAACCATAACTCCCATGCAGACGAGTTCTCCTCGCTTCAAAACACTTGAGATAAAGAAATTCGGCCTTACAGCTTGATAGATGAATTTGGCCTCGCAGTACAGTTATCAGACAAAGAATGGTAGAGCCAAACAGCCAGTTCGTACCAACATTTCGAGTTGGGGAAGGCAAGTGATTGATCTGCGGCGCAGCCGGCTTGGCGGTGGGCGTTTCGGAAGCTAAAATCGAATGGATGTTAGATGCAGACAGTATAGCTATTCCGGATACACGCATTAAAGCACGAGCAGGTGAACTTTGATCTAATCAATATGGTTAGATAATGTAGTGGAGAAAGAATGGAGGTTTTCGAAAAAAAACACTGAAAAATTAACAAGAAATAGACAAACATTGTTCACTTTCCTTAAAGCAAGACGTAGAAACATGCGCGTGGCAAGATCGCTACAATCGACCAAGCTAGATTTTCAAATCAATTTACGTAATCAAAGCGGTACAGCTGGCTGCTTAAGTTCCAACTTGATTTGGGTATGCTAATGGCGTGACAAAGTGGACTTTAAACTTGCTTAGAAGGCAGGACCGCTACGACAGTTTAAATTAGTCATGTCGGCACAGGCTTGAATGCCAAGCAGCTCCGGCAACACGGGATATGGATACGTAAAAGTTCACCTAATCATGGATGTTACGCGACCTACTAATAAATTTAATTGATAAATCATACTACTCGCAGGCTATATCAAGTTTACTGAAGCCATGCAGACATCACATTTTATTATCGAACAGAATGAAAATATCTTCACCAATTATTCCTACTCTGGAGAAAAAAAAAGCCAAAATCTAAGTACAGAAACTTATTATCTAAATAAAAATATCCATGAGAACGTAGGATATTGAGAAGGGAAACTAACAATAAATTCCAATATTCTATATTATAAAGAAATCCGATCGTAAACGAACCTATAAACCCATTAACTTACCTTTTTCCTTTACTGCGACCGTTAACTGCACCCACCCCGTACGACACCTGTGGCACGAATGGTTGTTGATGTCTGATGCTCGGTGTTGCCATTTTGTGAAACCGTTCACAAAAATTACCCTATTTTTAGATATGTTCATTTTACTTATTCGGTAATTATGGATTTGAAAACACAATGACCGTTATATTTCTTGTGTAGTTTTTCTTCAATTCATAAATGTATATTTTTCCGCGTATTTTTTTGAGACATCCGCTGATGATATGACCTTAGGGGTCGAAATGTTCGTTTTTTAACAAAAATGTCTTTTAAATCAATAGTCTTTGCTATTACCTTCATTTTAAAGCTATGTCGAATCGAACAACCTAATTTGATACACAATTATCTCTATCTTGGTAATTTTGCAATAAAAAATAATTTTGATTCAAAAATAATTCATGCATATAAGAGGGAAAATACGATACAAATAATTTAACACCACTAACCCCCTGAAACTGTTCTTCAACCCGTGTTTCATATATATTGGTGATAAACGTATGTGTTTCAGCGAAACTCTGTAGGATCATGCAGCAAATATTTCTTTTGAACTCTTTTTATTGGCGTACAAATCTGCATAGAGGAAAAAATGGTTACTTCGATCAGAGGTTCCCAAACTTTACCATGCCCAAAAAAGTATGGAAATAAACTTTTAAAATATTTTCAAAATTGTTTATTGTTTCAGATTCAATTCAGAGTAAAATTGGTAGAGACAGCTACAACAGGTAGAGATGATTACACTCATTACAGTATGTACCGTCACCGTAGATAACCATAAAAACAAAACACTTTCATAAAAAAGTGCAGAATTAAACACAAACATTTCTCGTTTGGTGGGATGAATGGGCTTGATGGCTCCTGTACAGATGATCAATGCGGGGATTGATGTTGGGGATCTTTTCCAGATACTCCCCGCCACTAATGCAACACATACATATGTTCATCCACTTGTGAATTTCGAAATAATGCACCTATCGACTTGAAATTACTCTCACACGAAAGAATGTTTCAATCTTTCGTGTGAGAGTAATTTGAAGTCGATAGGTGCATCATTTCGAAAGTTACAAGTGGGTGAACTTATGTTTTGTATTAGTGGCGGGGCTTATATGGAAAAGATCCGATGTTAGTTAGTGCCAAGCGCTTGTCGTTGTCCAACTGTAGGTGTGCTCTGTGCTTGGTTTTCAGTATTGTCAATATAGAAAATCCTATTCCACATAAGTAGGTTATGGCGAATGGCAAAATGTGTTTCAGAGTCTTTTCAGCCACAGCATGATATTCAGTTCTTGAGCAGTTCCAGAACTCTGTCAATGGAAGGGTGGAGAACTTTATTTTCACACCCCATCATTTAATAGTTCAATGAGTTCCTCTTGCGCCTTCAAATCAAGATGTGCACCTACCCCGACTGCGAAAGGGATTCTAACTGCAATTCAGGTGGGAATTTTTCAATTCAGGGTAATATGTACTCCCTGAAGTAGCCGTGCAGACGAGATAGATGGGACACAATGATGGCGGTGATGTCTTCACTTGATGTCATACATTCTTGGTGATAAAATGGGAACATTTCAGTGACTCCTTCCTGTCATTTGCTTTCCCACAATGAAAGCTTTTGCATGAATGCACGTGCTTTGTCCTGGGCATTCAAAGTGCATTATTCAAGACCTTACATGCTCTTGTTTAATACGTTTACATGCTGGAATATGCCTGATAGATATGCTAGCTTTAGCATCGATGACTTATCCTCCATATAGATGCAAAGATCTGATTTATGTGATCAGAGAAAAACAGCTAACCCTCTCCGCAGTTGCAAAACACGATTCAAAACTGCCACACGCGATAAATAACCATCACACTTCAGAGTGGAGCAGCAAACAATGAAAATAAGCATCTACTTCGTGACAACACAATAAGCATCTATTTCAGGCATCTATTCAGAAAATAAGCATCTATTTCAGAAAATAAGCATCTATTTAAGGGATTCAAAAAGTGTATCTGTTATAGGATATGCTTTTACATAATTACTGTTTTCACAACTATCTGCAGAACCTGATAAAGTTCATCATCAATGCGTTTTGCAAAAAGTGCCTCGCGGTTGAGCATGCAGTGTGTGCTGACGACATTCGGGGCCTTTTCTTTTATTAAAGAAAAGTAATTAAAAGTTACAGGATATATAGACAAATTTGCTAAATGCAGTTTTGTTAATTATCAATAATTCACTCCCGATATAATGATACTGATTTAAAAATAAGAGACAGAAAAGCCTACCAAAACATAGGCTTTATTCAACATTTTCACACTAACCCAAACCCACCACACACATTCTGGAAAACATAACACATGCACCACAAAAGTAAACACAGTGCTCCAATTAAGCCGGTGGCAAGGGTGACCCAACAAACCTAAATGAAATATTATAACAGATTTGAAAATGTAATGAAGAAGTGTTGGCTGCTTGCATACTAAAATATCGATACCACCTTCTATAATGACAGAGAATCAGTGTTATATATTTTAATATATATTTTTTTCTGGAGGTAATTTTTCTGTCCATTGTGTCACGGACCCCCTAGGGCCTTCTCAGGGACCCCCGAGGGTCAGGGGACCCCAGTTTGGGAACCACTGACTTAGATCATAAATCTCAAAAACAAAGAAAACTGACATCACACTCAATGTGAAACTGTATACTCATTTGGAGGCGAAAGTACCGACAGGGCGAAAGTATTGATTTTTGTAGCTCTCATTAGCGTATATGTGGATGAGAATTGTACAAAGAAAAAAGTGCAATAATTTGATGGAAATGTAAGTTGCTAAAATATTATTTAATATTTTAGGCAGATCGTTCCCGTATTCGAATATCAAATAAAAGTATATATGAGCGCCAGTATTATTACTTCCATTAGCCTGACTTGAGAAAGAGCTTCATAGGCACTGTGAAGACCTTAATATGTTTTTTGTCATGTGGGAGAATGCAGCGGGGAGTTGCCCTTGTCCAGACGACGAGACAAATCTTTCACGTGTTATAATATTATATTTACCAGAAGAATCATGACTAGGGGTAAAGGGTGAAAGTTGATAATTTAAGCTCAGGCTTTATCACTCTGATTTGGATTCTATCTTCTGCAACTAGTAGGCTATCGAAGCAAAAAGTTTAAGAAACACGAACTACACACATGATAAGAGGGGTGAAAAAACTCTCAATAAGTTTGCTATCATTATTTGAAGATATTCAAATTGCACTGAACATCCATTCAAAATCGACGATTGAAACTAAAGAAAGCGAAGTCAACCTCTTTAAATTGGCTTTTCACTGCCATGGCATAACTTTTTTCAAATTGAGGCTCATTATCGCGCGATTTAAAATGTCATCAAAGCTATTTACGATTATTCCCATTGCTTAACTCTGAAGTATTCACTGAGTCTCACATGATCGCGAGAACTTGCTCCGGATAAATCCCTTGACATTTTATCTTTAGGAAGCTCATGCTATGTTGATTAACTGTTAATAATTTTCGCTCAGGTTTCAACACGGTGGTAAGAATTCCATCTAACACAACTAGTATCGCAATACTCAAATTACTCCCATAGTCGTGTGATTTGCTACTGGCAATATAATTCAATTTAAGTAAAATTCTGTGTGGAACTGGGTACAAGTTTAAAATGCTGCTCTTGAAGTAAAAACAGAAATTTCAGCTGAAATAGAATGTGTTATTTTTTCAATTATAATAGACAATTTCGTCCAAAAGAAACTTGATATTTTTAATAGCTACCATCGTATGCCAAGACAAAAACCTTTCTTTGGGTGATCTCGGCGATGTCGTAAAATTATACACTTATTGCTTTTCGAACACTGGTAATTTGTTGCCTTCATCGAAACGTGTTCAAAACTGTGACCAAAGCTTAGGTTATATACAAGTACTGAACAGGCGTGAGTCTTCATTCAGATTTGGCAAGGTATTGGCTTGTATCTCAGTTGCTCCACAACACTGGGACGAAAGTAACATCTCTGAATGGCACAAATGGGCCATAACATTTGGTTGGGCAAATGTATACCCAGCGAAGGATATAAAGAAACTCGGTAGTTTGCCATATCGTTCAGTTATAGGGGTCTACCAATTATTGTGGAAACAATCCGGTACAAGTGGCAATTCAAGGCAAAATTGTGATCCAATGAATATTCTAACCAATAAGAACCGTCACCGTGTGTCTCAAATTATTGACCGGATTCGCTTTGCATCAAGGATGGAACTTCTACAAAATCTAAATGATGACCCTTCTGCTGTTTCTGTACGAACTCTTCGGAGGGAATTCCATGCAATTGATTTATGGAGCGGAGTAACTTGTAAATGGCCTATGTTAACTACTATTCATAAAACCATTTGCTTAAATCGGGCCAAAACACACTCATAATGGACTGTATTGATGGGCGGAGAAGTCTCATGTGGTTTGACTAATCATGATTCTGTCTCTATAGCAATGACCCCGCCGTCGTCTTGATCTAAATCTTTCATAAAACCTTCAACGAATCTTCTGCGCATGGTACGATACAACGAGGAGGAAGGTCTGCCATGTTCTGACGCTGTTTCAACTAGGCAGAAGTGGGGCCTTTAGATGAGGTATCTTTCGAATGAATCAACATGAACTCAAATGAACTAGGTACATTGAGAGGCCAGCTAACCAAGTCTTGCCATTTGCACAATATCCTAGTGAAGGAAGGCATGTTGCATCGCCTGTTTTCAGGATGATAGTTACAGGGTGCATCGTGGGTGTATAAGGGTGATGAATTGGCGTGACAGTCTTTCGGGATATGTCAGGCATTTAGATTTGCCAGCTAAATCCTCAAACATGAACCCAATAGAAAATTCGTGGGGTAACCTAGAACAACATGTTAGAAGTCGAGAAAATCGCTCATGTGCTGTGGCTGCACTACGAGATTAGTAGATGAAAGAGTGGTTTGCAATAGACTAGATATACATTAGCACTTGTAGACTTGATGTCGTGCATGATCGCCACTATTATTCGTACTTTTGGATGTCCTACTCAATATTAGAAACAAGTGACTAATTTTTGTTCGGCGAGCTCATTTAGTTGGAATTTGTATAGTCGGTATATACGACGTGATACCTGAATTTACTTTAGCTGTTCACGTTCTCCCGCAAGTCAGGCGAGTTGCTAGCAGTAAAAGTTTTCTCTTGCGCATATTAGAAGAGCATCTGGCGCGCCTTAGATTTAGACACATCAAATTATCAGGCACACATACTACGACCCTTTGATCATGAGGAGCTCGAAGTTCCTGCTTGTATTCGATGTATTCGGTTGTTCTTAATCCGACACGCTGCTGCCCTAGTCTTACTGTGCAATCACCTGAAAGTTGCGACACATTCAGGGCGTTTCAGAACAAGAGGTACAAATTTGCACTTCAAGTAGAAAATGTTCAAGTAAACACTTTTTCTTTATGAAATTTTCCGAAAAAATTTGGGTTTTCGAGATATTAGCTGTTCATTGTTTTAAAGGATAAAATTTAATTATAACATTCAATTGCTAGTAACATTTATTTTGTATTTACGTTACAAACACTTTTATTCTACGAGAGTTTACAATAATAAAATATAGTTTAAGTGATATTTGGTGGAAATTTTTTAACAAGAAGTTGCAAACCCATAGAATATGAGGAAGATCTAGTGGCCAGAATTGCAGTGGCTGCTGGTGAGATTTTTGAAATGCCAGGAGTGTTCCCTAACATCCGCAGTCGTTTAAGGTTAAGATTTGAAAAGTGCATTGATTTAGGTGGAACAATTTTTGAACAATTTTTGTAAATTAAATTCAAAATAAATATTGCGAGTAATTGTGTCATTAAATTTAATCCTTTAAAACAATAAACAGTAATATCTGATAAACCCGAATTTTTTGGGAGGAAATTTCATAGAAGAAAAAGGGTTTATTTGGCCATTTTCTACTTGGGGTGCAATTTCTTACCTCTTGTGCTGAAACATCCTGTATTCACGGTTCTCATTATACGTACCTTTATTTTCCATGTTAACCTTGATCCCCAAGAATATCTTGATTTCCCCACGCATCATTAATTTTATCTCAAAATTTTTAATATTATCCGCTTGCGAATTAAATGCAATGAAGTTGATTAACATCGGCCAATACTCCACTGAAGTCATCCACCACACAATCCTTATATAGAATCTTTGCTGTTCTCATTTGTGCTGGATATTCACCATGAATATTGCAGTCGATCCTATCTAGACGGTATTGCGTTATCCGCTTATGTAAAGTAATCCGATCATGGCCATCCCTGCCAATATACGGAGTCCAGACTTGATGCCCACGCCTCACAATGAGCTCGAGTCAGGACGGTGTCACGCAGGCCAGGGCTGCGGCCGTGCGCGAGTTGATAAGCATTCGGTGGACCTTCGCGTCTCCATCAAGGATGTTCGGACGGAGAGGTGTGTGATGGCCTGATATAGCACAGTGCTATTTGTCGTGGACAAGCATTTCATTTCAGTACGACATTAATGCACTCCCAAGTAAAATTATACCATTCGTGCTCCACATGGCTGCAGAGCCATCGTGTTCAAGTCTTTGGGGTTTTCGACCACATAAATATTCTGGCATTTAATTGCGCTCTTACTCAAGAAAACGATTAGAAACAGAGAGGATATTTTCCGGCACATATCTAGTGGGGAAAACAGGATGTAAGAAAACAGTTGCACGAGTTTGGAGTTGTCGACATTGTCTCGTATTCTTTCTCTTTTCTCTCGTATTCTTTTCTACTTTTTCTCGCATTCTTTCTTTTGATACAGGCGCTGGTCCTCAATAGGGCTAACTTTTGTTAAATTCTCTCCAAATACGTAAGATGTTAGTACGACACTTTGCTGCTACTTATTCTGAGGAGACGCCTCCATCTATTTGGTACAATTTTTGAGCTTGCCATGCAATATTAGAATTAACGTAATATTAGATTTAAAATGTAGTGTAATACAAGAATTAAATCATAAGTTAAATTTACAAGCTCTTCCTTGAGTTCTTTTCAAAACGAAAGGTATTAATGAAACCAAAGTTAATATGCCGTTAATATTTATTCTCAGATATATTGATGATGAAATCTAAACCACTCTAAGATATTTGTCTTCAATGTATTAAATACCGATGCTGAGATTCACAAATAAATGTTCTTTTTATACACTCTATTCTCCATTATACATTACACGTAGTACACTGAACTACAGTTAGATTCATTTCCTAATTAACTTAAGCAATGTCTTAGATTCTGGTTTGAAGAAGCAATTGTTGATTGCGTGCAAATCGCTTTCTGCTTCACAATTTCTTGCTGACTGTGACGCCTCACGCCCGATGCCACCACCACTGCGACGCTCCTCTGGTCCGCACCAGCCCGACAGCGTGAGGTGCAGCTCTGCTCTGCCACGACTCGCTCAGCCAAACTGTAAGCTCTTCTAGTCCAAGTTAAATCCTTCGCTCATAAACCTCCATTCTTAGACGGCAACAAACATTCAATCTCAATGCACTTGTGCGATTGGGATGTTTCTTGCCTTTTTTCATTGCTACGCAAATGAATATTTTTCACATATAACATCGAGTGGACAAATCATTTTTATGCATGAATTTTCGTGATGATTTACAAATGACTTCCCTCAATGGGAATGATTTCAGCCAATATTTCAGTGGCTAAGTCTAATGAATTTCCGGTAGAGATTGTATGCTATGTGGTATAACTGTCCTGCAAATGGTGAAAATTCAAATCCATTTATCGGTTTACTTTACTACCATACTACTGTATCATAAATTGGAAGACATTTACGGGACACATATAGTAAATCTAACATTAACATTATGCCGACACACCTCATGTATTCGACTACATAAATATGGCTGTAGTCAACTTCAATATTCTGTTGTAAGTCTTGCACGATTTTGCCAATTGTTTTTAATACTAAATAAAATAACTGTGCAAATCTTTCTATGTATTTAATCTCGGTGACAGTAAAAAATACCATCACTGATACAACCTTTTTCCAATCAGCAAATAGCTTTCCATTGTACAAAATCGAAGACTTTGTTCAGTGCTCTTTTGTGACTTTCTTAAATCTCATTTAAGAGTATTTGATCTAATGGAATTGACTAAAAGCAGTGTTGGGGAGTGAATATTGATTATTCTAAGCTATTCCTTAAAACGAGCAAAATTCTTTCCATTTATTTTATCGGGAAGACGTTCAGACTTGAGCAGACCGGCAGAGGCCGCTCGTATAAATGAAGGGCCGTTCCTTTAATGACGAGGGCGAAAAAGCGGACGCTGTTGGGCAACACTCGTTTATCTAAGAACCCTAAGTCTTTCAGTTGATTCTGGAGTCTAAAAATAATCTCCCGTTCGAGTCAGAATCGCAATGTGGGCGCCCATTTTCACAATTTCTCACTCATTGGATGGTAGAGAGATGACGCAAATAATTACCAGTAGCACAGTAATGAGTCTGAGTACGAAATCTAAATGTATGGAAACAACTTCATTTATAGAAACACAGATCTAGTACTGAGCAAGGGAGTATAAAAACCGGCAAGAGGAATATTGTTGGAAGACGAAGCTATGATGAAATGAAACAGCGTAAATCCGCAACGTGATTTCGGCAGATGGTTTCTATCAAGAGGTTGGACGTTTTGTCTGTCACGAGACTGATGGGAGCGGGTTAGGTTAGATTGGATGCTGTCCTCAATTTGCAACAGGAAGTCTGCAATTGGTGAGTCCAGTGCAGAGTTGATACATTTTAGCAATACGAGGAAATTTTATTCTGTTCCGATAAAGACGCACTTCGGTCGACTAGGCTTCCCGCAAATGTGTAATTTGGTTGTTTTGTGGGAGTCAGGCGGTAGAAACTACAAGTATTTCGAGAACAACGATCGCCGTAAATTGTTATCTGAGCTGCGTGGATTTCATTTAATCATTCATGGCGTGAATGAAGCGCTTTCATTTAAAGGTAGTGAAAATTGACGAGGGACGATGTTTTGAGACTTAGCAAAAAGGATGATTACTAATTTCGTAAATTTGGTTAAATACCACTAGCTAGCTAGGAAATTGATATGTCTTTAAGCTCTGAATTGAGGCCCAATGAGCCCATATCACACAGAGAGAAATGTAGATCAATAAATAATACCGTAGCTAAATTTGCAGGCTCTAAGGAGTAATTCTGGCTAGAACACTTCGTTGAAAATACATCAATGACAAACTTTTTTTATACAAGTGCTGTTCAAAATTTTTATCCGAACTTCGGCGTACGAAGAAAACGATTTCCGTAAGACTAAAGCATTCAAGTTAGTTGTAAAGTTCAACGAACGGACGCCAACGGACGCCAGGAAACGCATAATTTAGCGTTTCCGGCAAAATATGACTGTAGCCACATGACAGCAGTAGTGTACTCTAAATTAGATTTTGGCCACATCACAGTAGTAGTCTACTCAAAATGTGGCCTTGGCCACGTGACTGCAATAGTCTACTTAAATAATTTGATAAAATTATTGAATGATCAATGAAGTTTTCATCGTGTAGGGTGAAGTTAACATAAAAATTGCAACATCTATCAAAGGTCCATCTTTCAGTTCGGCTCGACGGACGCATTTGTTTGGCTTCACAACGTGCATTCGTGCTTCAGTTGGCTTTAATATAAGAAACTGAGAGTACGGTAAAAAGACATTTCATTCAAATGTAATTTTTTGGATACGAGTTATGTCCTTCATGACTTCAATTGTACAATCACTGTTCATGGCTTTTTATGGGAAACAGAAAAATAGTGTGTCAACGATCTGAAACGGGCACAATCTTGACATGCAATGATTGATGCCGTTAGAATTACAAACTTATGTGCACTTCTCTAATTTCTCCCACACCCAGTGCAAAATTACTGAAAAATAGAGTCCCTAAATTGTAGCGAGATAATTTCAACTTAGAAGTAGGCCTTGTCTTCAGTAACACGGTAATTAGCCTGACAGCTACAAGTTGTGGGCATTTCCTAATTCAAGAGGAATGATCGCATATTGACTAGAAACGCATTCTGCGTGACCACTTATCATATCCTACTAGCTATACTCTCAATTTTCTAACCACAAAGCATAAACACTGGCAAGACTTACATGGAAGACCACGGAATGAGAAGTTTCGTTACTTCATCACAAGGAAAGCAAAATACTATCTGACACTAGCACTAACATAGCATCATGTACCACCGCCTACAACTAGAATGTCTCCCCTCCACGCCACCGCCTCACAAACACCATAAAGAAGGTAGTTCGGGTTTCCCTCACCGTTTTTGGCCGCAGATTATTTGGCGAGATCACTTTGGTCGAGGATTAGTGCAAAATTCTAACTTTTTCCTGACATCGTGAATGTAGTAATCGTTTCTAACTCGATCAGTCTGAATTGCTCGTATTTAATCACTTCTTTTCGAAATTTCACACTTATCTATTCTCTTTGCGAAATCACACAAAATATCCACGAGAGGGTAGGGTTCTTTGATCTGCTCCAGCAAGTCAAGATGGTACGTTTCGTCAATAAACGATGGGAAGAGGAGTTATGACGAGGTCTTTGTCGTGTGATGAGTTTCGTCATCTCACTGAAAAAATCTCAATTTTTGACAAATAACTTGACAGCAACTTCTCTTGAGCACCGGATCCATAAACAGTGTTGTAGCAAACTTGCAGGTGTACTTAATTACGAAAGAGATTAATCCAAACGTAAGCCTCCAGCGTTATGAAGAATGCGATTAAGGGCGAAAGAAAAAGGCTGACCTGAGGTTGAAGAGAATCGACAATAAACTTCCTTGACCATCAACACTGAGAACAGAATGACAACAGTCTACGCAGTCTGAATTCGTCTTGAAGCGTACCATGTCTGTTTTCAGACCTGAACTCTGGTTCCCAAGGACAAAGTAACTTAAGTAAAATCCTGTTCAACGAAAACGGCAAACTGGAAGATCAAGCACACGAGTCGACTACACATGCCGACAGCGACTGGTAAATTCAGGAAATGGCCTAGGCCATTTGATTAACGTTTGGAGTACATCTGATGCACGGGAAATGAAACATGAATTTTTTTTAAGTTTGGTTCGAAATCCGTTCAAATATAAATTGTTTAATTACCACTCACCAAAAAAGTTAGATAAATGAATAGCCTTTTCAAATTACTGTAGGCTTCGCTAATCTCTTAAATGTGCTGTCGTCCTAGCATTGCTCACAAGAGCTGCAAGTCACGAGAGTGAAAGTTCAAGGTGATCTGTGCAACCTTATCCATCCTACACAAATAGCTCCATATCGTTGCTCGACACACAATTCTCGTAAAGCGAAACACACATCGTTTCAAGACGCGACAAATCCAAAAACGTGACTTCCCTTTACGGTGATGGAAAAATGCTCGGAATATGCCGGAATTCCACTATGGAGCGAACGAGTGCCGCTCTTTGTTTAACGATCCTCGCTTCGCTCGCTGCTGCATGCCCAGTAAAAGCCAACAAGATGAACAACAACGTCTCTAATTTCCAAGTTCGTGGCCAAAGTTAGCGCATGAAAATTTTCTCTGGCGCTCTGGAGCCCGTAATTTGAACGAGTGCGAGAGGCTGTGTCGTCATGTACTATTCTATTATTAAATCTGTCGAGTTCTTACATGGAATGTGCACTGCAACAATGGATTGAAATGCAATGAATATTTGAAGAAGCAGCATTGAAAGCATATAGAAAAGTTCTTGAAGTCTAGCGTTGCTAAAGCTGTGATATTTTCTTTCTTAATTTTAGGATTACAATCCAAAAATTCTCAAGTCCTCCTAGTGATCATAACCATGGAACTATTCATTGACGACAAAACTGCAGAGAAACTCAGTTTTCGTTCACCCTCGGCAGCTGTGGCATAGAAAACAACCACCTACTACATGTACACCCCGCCCATTTCCATTAGAATGTTACTGAACTTGTGAAGGCCGTCGATAATTACAGTTTATCAGCTAGAAAATGCAATCATTATTGTTCCGATGAAGAAGCTAATAAAGAAGAAAGATGGAACGCTGAATCGCATCAAGAACAACACTCGCGGGTGTTTTTCTTTAACGCATCATTTGTCTACGGTGAGTAATAATTACTGGAACTTTAGAACATCTAGAGCACATATTCTACTTCGAGAGAATCAATGTAAAGAGTAGCGTCACCAGCTGAAGTGGGAGCAGCTGCCGGGTCAACAGTTGTGGCATTTTCATGTTGTTGCCGTGGTAGAGGTGGTGCTGACGGTCAGCTTTAGAGGTGGTGCTGACGTGCAGTTATACATGTTGTAGCCGTGGTAGAGGTGGTGCTGACGTGCAGCTTTACATGTTGTAGCCGCGGTAGAGGTGGTGCTGACGTGCAGCTTTACATGTTGTAGCCGTGGTAGAGATGGTGCTGACGTGCAGCTTTACATGTTGTAGCCGCGGTAGAGGTGGTGCTGACGTGCAGCTTTACATGTTGTAGCCGCGGTAGAGGTGGTGCTGACGTGCAGCTTTACATGTTGTAGCCGTGGTAGAGATGGTGCTGCCGTGCAGCTTTACATGTTGTAGCCGCGGTAGAAGTACTCAGGGAACCAGTTCGTACGGGCAAAGCGGGCAGCTGAAAATGAACATTTACAGGTTAATGCAGACGAATAAAAGGACATTGTACTTTGTGACAATGCTCCAATGTTATGGTTGTCACACCAGCAAATTTATTACAGAACTATTTATTACAAGGAAATACCAGGATTAACTATGTTGTTTTGGAACGGACTGCAACTCCGTAGAAATCATTCTAAACATATAATGATCAACCAGCACAGATTATCCTACCAAATAAATCTAATTTTTTAGCACCAGGCATTGCGCAAAACTCACTCCTTTTGGCCTCGCTTGCAATTACCAGCAGAATAGATGTATGCTAATCAGTGTATCGCTGTACATCGAAGAAAATAATAACAGGCGTAGCAAGGTTTTTGTTGTAATCATCAATAGAGCAAAAGACTGCTTGTAGATTTAGTAAGTTGAATTGAAATAAAAAAGAGAATTCTTGTTTGCGTTTGGGTCGTTGCCAATAGATACTCCGTGTTTATTCCTCGCTTTGATCCTACGTTATTGTTTCTATACCGAGGCCGAAAGTGAGCAACACTCGTTATTTAATTGTACTGCGCCGTCATCTGTCTTATATAAAACATGTTCCTAATGAGATTTCCATGCTAATCACGCATGCTGTATCTTAGCCAGCTTTCTCGCATGGAGAGTTTGCAGATGTTGAACCTTCTGATCATACACGTACGATTGTGGTTTACGGAGAGGAACTAATAAGTATAAAATGGCAGAGTGAAAAATGATGCATGCATGATTTGATGTTTTTAGGGACGCTCAAAAATCCTTTAGACGAACAAGAGTCTCCTAATTGAGTGTTCCTGACGTAGCTCAGTACACATGATGTCAGAATTTACGCGTCCGACATCGCCAACAATGAACAGAGTTAGTTCAGTTCGCAGAGTTCAGTTGCAAAATCCGCCAAAACCTCGACATATCAAACGAAATTAGCTTCGCAGCCTAGAGCTTCTGAATTGCCCGATTTTTGGGCCAAAAAAGTTTTCTCAAATTACTCCAGAAGAAATTTCCCTAAGTGCGCGGAACGATGTGCTGTTGGAGACCGCGGCGTTTTATTTCACCAAGACTTGGCGTTCATTGCCCTCCATTGCGAGGCACTGCAATCAAGACCATTTCTAGGGCAATTTTCACGAGCAAAAATTCTTCAAAATCTGTTGGCGTGTAACACGTCCAGACTAAAACGCTGATTGTAATAACCCGTGTCTTTCTCTCGCAAACACATTAATGTTGTTTTTGCGTGAAATTTACACACTTTGTGAGTCAAAATCATATCTTTCGGGGCAAGCTTGGACAGCGGTCTTTTGACAGCGTGAAGTATTACTTTTAAACTCTAAAATACTCGCGACCAGAATCATGAATCC
Source organism: Platorchestia sp. MABIK (assembly GCA_014220935.1). Taxonomy (NCBI): domain Eukaryota; kingdom Metazoa; phylum Arthropoda; class Malacostraca; order Amphipoda; family Talitridae; genus Platorchestia; species Platorchestia sp. MABIK. Next base: position 43,770 of record JACJUY010002743.1, read on the forward strand.
TAGTAAAGTTTGCCCGTCATCGGCTCATCTCTACGGTAGCGATGTCGGAGACGTACGGGATAGCTGCATGGTGAGCTCATTTTTGAAATCTAAGTTTTTGATTAAGGTGAGTTTTATCCCTGAAACTTACACCAGTTAACTAAAATGTAAATCAATGGCCGTTATTGCTCGAAATTACATACAAATTAGAGTGAAAATGCATTTTCTGGAAAGAGTGCGTATGCATATAAATGATAAGAACAGTTGCATGTAGTACTAACAGTTCTTTAGAATTTTGCACTTGTTGCTTTCAAAAAAGTTAATGTCGATCCTTATGTAATAACTGAAATCTCTTATTTTTGGAGTGCTGTGTTAAAAGTTTTTTTCTAACATTAGTCTAGTTGTGTTCCTGGCAGAGGATCTATGTCAAATGAAGCAAAATCCACAAAAATAGCCGTGCTATATCCATCAGAAAAAATCCAGCACGTATTCGTTAACAACTGATTCCAACTCTTCACCACATCTTTTTGCTAAGAATCTGTAAATGTGTCTTGTATTGGAATTGGAAGCCAGATTTGAAGACGCTATCTTCAAAGTTAGCTGCTAAGAAGTAATCACTTCATTGGAACATTGTTTTTGCTGATGTACAGCTCCTCTGGAGTTGAGGGTATGCGAATTGCACACCCTCATAGGGTAGGCTCACAGGGTAGGGAATGCATCGCATACAAAAGCAGACGCACACGCAGATTGCGCCATATGCTCCCCTAGAGGTTGGGTTTGTTTGCATGAGAGCTGAATGCCGAAGACCTAAGAAGCTGAGATGCCTTCTTGAGTCGGCCGGCCAATCCGCCCGTGCAGGATTCTCGACTTTGATCTGAGCTGAACCGCGAAATTAGGGCTGTCAATTTTTGAAGTACAAATTTTTTTAACTAATGTTCTTAGAGTATCTAAATTAGTATCTTGATTTTACAGAACATTACATTCAAATTGAACATGAGCATGAGAAGAAGCCAACTGATGTTCCCACAATTTATCATTTTAATCAAAGGGAATAACGGCAAACAAATATTTAAATTACTAAGAGGTCAATGCTATTGCTAAATCTGGCTTTCCTTTGCAGATGATTGTGATTAATATTATCTATGTTTTAACAACATGGATTACGACTGAGCAATTTGTGAAATAAAAAAAACTGAAAGGTAACAAAGGCCAAAGTGAGGACAAAGTTAAAAACATTTTCTCACGTGAATTTTTAAAAACTATGGCATGAAAGTTTCTAACTACTTTTTGTAACGAATAATTTATGTCGCATTGAATATACGAAAAACTTTCCGGTATTGAGGCATTAATGGAGGTCTAGTGTATCTAATCTCTGTTATGGGCATTTTCCGCACTCCTCATTTTCGAAGGAAAAATAACATTAGTAAATTAAATTCAACATATCATTAATGATGTGAAAACTGATGGAGAAATTGATACGATAAACGCAAAACTATTTTCGAAGGAAAAGTACTGAGTATCGAAATCTTTTGTAAAATGAATTTCATGTTTCTTTCCAAAAACGCATCACTAGAGCAGGGGTTCTCAAACTTTTTTCACCCAAGAACCTCTTTTATTACACAAAAATAAGCTGAGAACTCCCATACATGTGTTCCCCTCAGGAATATATGTATTTAACAGTGTCACAGTGTAATTTAACAGTGGAATATTTGTATATGTATATATACATTGTGTGCTCTGCTTCATAATATCAACAGTCATGAAAAGCTGTAAATAAATACCTTAACTCCATCCACTGTTACTTCGTTAAATTTTGCGGACCCCAGTTTGAGAACCCCTGCACTAGAGACCGGGGTGCTAATTCACTCAAGAACACGGGCTGGAGGGAGAGTCAACGCCTAAATTTTGTGAAAGGAATTTCATCGAGTTTTGCCTGGCCGAATTGGTTGAGCCGGCTTTGAAATTTTGAAATCAATTCAAGCAACGAGACTTTACTGGGGGTTCGTCATCTTGGTCTTTTACGTCGAGATTGCCACCCTAAAATTGTTTCAAGTATTCCAAAATGCGGTGAGCTGACGCGTCAAGGTAAAACCCAATGCAACACTGAATAAAAATAGGACCTATTTTTACCATTCTCAACGTAGAATGAAATTGAGTGCAAAGACGATATTCACCGTAGGTAACTAATATCACGTATGCCCGAACTGCCTCAATTTCTCTAATTTAATTACAATTACAAGATGCATGGAGAGGTTCTGTAGTTGTTGTGGCGAGAAAACAGAAACTGCAAGTTTAATAGAGCTAAAAAAACTTCCTAAATCAAACGTAGTAAGAAACTTTCTGACGAGGTGAAGTGCTGTTCAGAAACAAATCACTTTAGTTTCTTGAAATAACACCGAGAGGCAAACCTATCTAAAATTAGTTTAAAATAAATTTAATAAATCTTCCAGTTGGTCGACAGATGTACCCCCTTCTAGGAAAAACTTACTCCGAGCGAAGTATAATTTCGACTGTACTATTCAGTCTAAATGAAAACTAATCAACGTGAAATTCGTTCGCAGAATCAACAAGACAGCATCCATACGACACTTGATCCATTAAAGCATTTCTTTAAATTGTTTCTTTCATTTCCATGCATAAGCAAGAAGATTAAATAATGAGATGAATGATCAGCGTGATGAATAATTAAGAGGAAGAATAATTAGCAGAATAAATCATCGGCAGGATAAATAATTAATGAGGTGAATGATTAGCAGGATGCATGATTCAGGTGATGAGTGATCAGCAGAATGAATGGGAAACGGAGTAAAGGCTTGAATGTTCATTAATCACACACCGATTTCAACATTTTATTATTACACTCAAATTATCGTTTGGATGTCGAGCACCTCCCCTTTAGAACTTGATGAACTTGCAAAAGACATAGAAGAGGTTCAATTATTAGAAATAAAGGCACTTCTATAAGGATTACATTAAAGTTAGAAACACATTGTTTTAACAGGGTTTATCAATTTTATGTTCCCTAAATATTATATGCACTCGAGTTCAGTGCAATTGTTTATTGGATGCTTTCTGAAGCATGTGCGGGTTTTTGTCAATTGTTTGCACCGCAGATTTCGTACATATAAGCCTATTAAAATCCCTAATTTTAGTTATCGTTGAACGTATAAAATTTGAGATTCTCTAAAAATGTAGCTGTTACTGGGAAACAAATATAAAAAATGAATAGAATGAAATAAAGTTGGTCAAATACAAAAGTACTTACGAAGGAACTTCTTCACTGGCGCCTCCATATCTTGACCTCCTCCGAAGTCCACGTCTCCAACCATTTCGAAGTCCGGCACGAGTTCTGAGCCTTCAGAGAGTGGTAGAATTTCCCCGTCGTCGTAATATTCAAGTGAACGTTTGTGTCTGACGCCCTTTTCTTCTCGGTCGTCATCTTCACCATTCTCAGCTTCAGAAGCGTTACGCTTCGTTCGTACTTCGCCTGAAATCGGGGACTTTGATTTCAGGGCTGAACCGACGAATCGCTTGTCTTCTGTGCCAGCCATATTCATTCCAGTGTCGGTTTTTCTGGAGTTATCCAAAACAGAAGCATAAAACCTTTTCCCTTCCTGCTTACTGTTCATACGAGACTGCACGATTGACCCCACAAACCGCTTGTCGGGGATGAGAGCAGACTCCTCTGCCCACGAAGGTTCAGCCTCACCAGATTTGAAATTTGTTCGAGAATTGATAGCTGAACCAAGGAATCGTTTGTTCCCATTTTTGAACGCCGTCCTGGAATTAATAGCTGACCCTAAAAATCGTTTCATCTCTGTGTTTCCCAAGAAAGGAGTATTCGAATTTTTCAGTGAGCCCAAGAATCGTTTACCTTCATTTTGACGGGAATCAAGAAGAGAAGCGAAATGTCTTTTTTCCTCATTTTCTTCCAAAGGCTCCACCAAGCTGTAATCGAGGGATCTCAGTTGGGGGCTGTCTAACAAGGAAGCAAAATGTCGTTTTCCTGGAGAGTGACTGTAAAATTTACCTTCTGTGTTGGTGTCCAGCAAAGATCCCATGAACCTTTTGTCTAGAGAGTCCAGCTGCACCTCTTCTTCGCTTCGGCTTTGGTCATAATCAGGATCTCGTTTGTTGGGTCTGTAGCGAAGAGCTGAACCGACGTGCTTCTTTCCTGGGGTTTGGTAGCTTGAACTCTTAAGAACAGACCCAAGCGTACGTTTTTCATAGTCATTGTCACCTTGGGAGTTGTCCAAGATAGAGCCGTAAAACCTCTTCGAAGAATCCCTTAGCGATCCAACATGGCGTTTAGAAATTCGTCTCCCTTTTGTATATGGGAACTGGCGATTGATAAGAGAAGCAAAATTCCTTTTGTCAAAATCTCCTACTTGCTTTCCTAATAAGGAACCTAAAGCCTGACTACTTGGCCCTAGTTCAGCATCCTGCAAGGCTGATGATTTCAGGAGCGACCCGACGTATCTTTTGTTGTACGCTTTTGCATTATCTAGTATTGATGAGAATGATCGCTTACCAGAAACTCCAATGCCGCTTTCACTCTTCAACAGGGACGAAAATGGTCGCTTTCCTTTGAAAGCATCGCTCTTTAGTAGGGACGCAAAATTTCTTTTGTAAACTTCACCCGGAGCTCCGTAGTCATTTTCAAGAAGTGAACTAAAAAACCTCTTCGATGGTTGATCATTGAAGTACTGGTATCTTCTGTTCATTCTGGGATACATTGAATGGGGTGGACTTTCCGACTTGAGGAGCGACGCAAAGTACCGTTTATCAGGTCTCTCATATAAATGATACTTACCAACTGATTGACCTCTGTACCGGAGAGCAGGACCAATATGTCGTTTATATCCTCTGATGAACGACGGGATAGTCTTGCTGTTAACCAGGGAAGCGATATTCCTTTTATCCAAGAAATAAGGTTCTTCCTCGCTTTCGATTGAGTAATCTACTTCGGGTTCTACGAGACCTTCGAAGTCTTCATCTAGTCCGTCGATGTTTTCTCCGTCAAAGCGTTTGCTAGGTGTTGGCAAGAGCGCAGCATTGCGACCACCTGATTTTGCAAACCATGCAACGTTTCGTTTAGTTTCGTCACGGGGGTTTAAAAAGAACTTGCGGTTGCCACTACGGGCCCACCAGGCAACGTTTCTCTTCTCTATGGCATTTTCATCGCTCTCGTCGATGACATCATCGTAGTCTGATGCCCGGACCACTCGTAACACCTGAACGTGAACAGAAAAACATAGCAATGAATTACCGTCGAAATTTCTTCAACAGGCCGTTATAGAGTCGACTACTACTGTCTGAGTAAAATGTGCTCTTTTTTGCGTTTTCGAATATCATTTTCGCATATCACACTAGATGGAAGCACACTTGTACTTTAGTGCATGGGCTGGATACAGTGTTCCAGCTTACAGCATACTCGGCACTGAAAGCATTTATTAATCAAATTCCGTCACGTTTATATCACACGAATTGCAAATCCCGTTGGCTTAACAAAAATCTCTCGACCTTTCCAACATGCCTTCTTACCGATGTATGCAAATATACCTAGGTTTGTAAACATTTAAGAACATGAAGGAAACTTCACCTTTATACATTTTATTATTGTTTTTACACGTCTGTGACGTCATGTAATTTTCAGTACGCACTCACGATCGATCTGCTGGTGTGGTGGTTGTGTTACGAGAGAACGAGACGAGCTCAGGGCCCGTAATTGACTACCTATCTTGCAATGATATGGTCATGTATCGTAATTCTATCTAAAGTTTTATCATAAATTAATGTTACTAGAACTTACGTACAGTATCATATACAGAGTTCGAGGGCTATTCAAGGACATTTTTAGCATGTTTGATAAATCACAATATTTTAGCACAAATGTATATGTATGAATTAAATTTATACACATGTCCTTGATGATACTCCTTTTATCAAATTATTCTATGAACTGCTTCTTCAATGACTGCTTCTATTTGGGTTCGAAATCGTTGATGTGCTGAAATTAAGTGATTCTTATTCATTTCGGACATCACTTGGACAATGGCAGAATTCAGCAAAACTATGGTACCGTACGTGAGGATGTCAATCGCTTAGTCTCCCTTTTAACGACGCTCCACCCGTAGTAGGCCATAAGATTTAAATCTGGCGAGTTTGGAGGCGACATGTTGGGGGGGGATCTTAAAAATTCTACATGATCGTGAAAACTCTCCGACGTCATTCTTGGGTTCCTATGGCTTTGTGAGAAGATGTCGAGTCTTGCTGAAAGAAGTATGGCTTTCCGTTGAATACCTCATTTATCAAGGATTAACCGATTTTCGAGCATCAGTATCCGGCCGCATTAATACAAAGACCAAGCGGGAAAATGAAAAGGGGCATAAGATGACTTTCACTATAGAGAACTCTTGAAACCATCACAGTAGGTCAAAATTTGGTGTACATCACTCTGAGTACTTCAGGAAGATTTGCATCTAGCCAATTTTTTTTCCATCTACTAACTTTCTGATCCTGGTCGAAGTTTTTCGTCTGAGAAAAATCGAAGCATCCCAGGATCGTATTTTTTTTATTTCATAAGTAACTGTTTTGAACGCATGCATGAGACGGATTTCCACTGTCTTTGCTGGTACGCGTAGGCCTTTCCTCATTACATCTGGCTTGCAGTGAATGTCCTAATGTACCTCAGTTCTGATAGTCCACTCTGATACCTGATGTTCTTCGGCAATGGTCCTCGTCTGCATTTCAGGGTCCTAAAAGGTAATGTTTTGAGCCTTCAATATAAAGTCTGGTGTTCTTATAGTACCAGAGGGTTGAGAATGCTTTTTCTCTTTGTTTCATTGCCATCACATCTCTTCAGGTCCAACCCAACAATATGAAGAAATGATCTTGCAACATGTAAACAGTTACTGATTTATAATATCTTTTCATTATTTGTTAACATATTATTCTGAATGAGTTGCATGAAATAAAAAATGATGTAAGACAGATTTGAGTATAATGAACTTAAAACGACATATCCATAAAAAGCTATAAAATAAAAATAGTGTTTTGTCAAGTGTTAGAAGCGTCATGCTGTGTTGCAATATTTATGTCTGATGTGACTGTGTTACACTACGCAATATAATAGTTTAACATAAAGTTATACATGCAGTTTCATATAGTGTTTTGGTATATTTTTCAATGCAAAAAAAACTGCTAAAATCAAATACTTTTAAAGAACTGCTACAAAATATGGTATGTTGTTGCGGCATCTAATGTCAGAGTTTCGCAATTTCAAGATGTTAATTAGTACCATATAGAGAATGTTCAATCGAGCGATTTCTGAATCATTCATCTGTTGAACCCCAGATTCATACGTCATTGAAACGGCCGATGGGTGTCGTTGATAAGATTAATGACAAAAAAAAAATTAAACGAATTCAATTACGCTCTTTCTACGTGTGTAGATTACCTCCGTCAAATATGGAATTAATTCTCCCACTTTCTTCAAGAAAGAACCACCGCGGGAGTCGTATTGTGTTTCCTTCGTGTGGAGAGAAAGAGGTTCGGGCCGGAAGGTTTTCGAGGGGCCAATTTGGAGCGCCTTATTTAAGGAGGGTGCTGCTGACGCTGACGCATGACTTGCCGCGGGTATTTGGAGGAAAAAGCCGTTCCTTGCAGTCGCTTGTCAGGCAGTCAGCTCGCAGGATGAGATACTCGAGGGCTACGTGGAAGTGGAAGAAATGAGCAAAAGAGGGCTGGGATTTGCCACTCGTGAGAGGAATTGGCTTCTGGGAAGTGGGCTTGGGTGCGTATTTGGAGGAAATGATTTGGTATACTACAAACCTCTTGAGTTGTCCCGAAAATGAGATCGAATAGGGAAGCGGTAAATTGGTGAACTCAGAGAAAATACTAGTTTTAGGCATTGATGGCCACGCAAAATACAAGTATAGCCCAAGGATATTACTTCTACAGCTATCAGGACTCCTCATCAGCTTTATTTTCACCGCTAAGGAGCATTCACTGCATCCGACCAGGGAATACTGGAAAACTTCTTTTCAAACCTGGACTTGCACCCAATTTACATTGATTTGAGTGATGCTTCAGGAACGCAGAGTTTTCACACAGTTTCTTTTATGTCAGAATTTGAGTAGTACGACTAATGAAGGTTTGAAGCAAAAGACTGCGAGTATTTTTGTTATACCAGGATGTAGAATGTGATACATTCGATACCAAGATGTGATATGAAATATTTCACGACAAAATCAAATAAATTTCAGTGTTAGGTTTCCAAATATGTCATCCAGTCTCGCACGCACACGTTCACCACGCACCGAGTTAACTGAACAACATGAAATGAACTGGAGGGAAGAACGGGATTGAGAATATGGAGAAAATTCACAATCTTGCATTTACTGTCACTCTAGCGATTGAATGCATTAATTGTTATGAGCTTGTAAGTTTTCGCTTACAAAAATGGCAGTCGAATTTTTCCATTGAAGTTCAAATGAAATTTTCGTGCTGTATCTCAGATTTCACGAGAAAAATTTCCGAAATGCGACTTAGTAAATTCCTCGGAAACCTGGGAGAATAAGCAAATACGGAGGTTTTAGTGCAGCAATTTATCCTTGTTTCGTTCATAAGGAAGTTTAACAAGAAATATCCAACCAAGATAAGATCAGTTAATAAGTGACGCAAGACACTGATTACCCCAGTAGTACTAAAAAATTTTTGTGTATTTCACGTAGAGCAATTAACACTGCGATGAAGTGTTGGTGTGACACACTCGTTCGTATTAGAGAAATTCTTGCGATCACCTAGTGTACATATTAACAGGCACCTCCCTAATAAAGTTACCTCACAGCCATTTAAAGTTTAAACATGGAATTGTTCTGAATAATTCAATGTACATAGACTAGCGGCTCTGTGACAATGCGTATCAGCTACGTTTTATTTTGAAAAATATTTTAAATTTTTAATTTTATTGATAATATAAAGTACCGCCGCTCTCAAGCTCACAAACGTTAGCGAACACCAGCTGTCTAGCTGCCGTTGTCTCATATGTTTAAATCAACGAGCTTTCTAACGCCGTGAGGGTTACTGAGTTATCGGGAGGTAGCCCACCCGCCTTTTAGGGCCGTAAAAAGTCACGTTATTGTACCATAAAACTACTTTGGTGAGAGCATAATTAATCGAGTGTGGTTTATTGCTAATGGAAGTGCGAGGAGGAGGCGCTAAATGACTCCCAATAGAAATTCATTGCTAACCTGAGAGTGGCCGATGAGCGAGGCATCGTTGATCGTCGACTTATGACTGGGTTTATAAAAAGTATTTTATAACACAACATTGAGCTCTCTGGAAGCTTGAATTGCATTCGGGACAAGACCTAGGTATTTGCTAGCAAAATATGATCGCGCTGAGTCCTCGCCCTTTGTTGCAGGGCCGATAAGTAACCTTCCCTTTATTTTGAAGCATTTGACTCTTAGTTTTCAAGAAAGACTGAAGAAATGTATCCAAAAAACGAATAAATTATTCTCTCAATAATTTCCATTGATGAAAATTACTGTACTTCAATGGGATTAGTGACAAATTCGAAAAATGAACATCAACATCAGATGACCAAAAAATCGGTTCTTTTGAAAGCGAGATGTTTACAAAGTAAAAAAATAGAGAAGCTTCAGAATTTGGTACGCTTAACATGTAATTCACAGGACCCCAGACATGAAAAAACCTTCGACGCGAAATATCGGCTGTAAATCGGCACGGGTTCAGTTCGTTACGAAAGATGGGAGTGCCACATCGGCTACTCCGAAGACATTAGAACTACATTAGCGCTGACGAGCTTCAAGCATTGGTGGCAGTAGAGCCGTCGGCTTCACCCACCATCCATCACGTGCCTCGTACATCATTCCGACTGATCGGCTTGCAGGAGTCGCAAATGACGGAATTTCGATCCTAAGAAGAACTTCCATTAGTCGACGTCGATCGTCCTGCCAACGAGATGCATGTCTGGAAATTTTAGTATAGAAATATCTCGGTGAAATATTCCACAGAACTATAGTTCTTTTATTTCCTTGATGAAGGAATACGATGGGTGCTGTATCTGCGGTTTTCGCAAGAGAGTTTGTGTTCCATTATTTTATTTACAGCTGACGCAGCACCGTTCTGATTCTTGCTTGTGACCCGAGATGTTAGAGAACGCTCGTCCTGATAGCTCAAAATTTTCTGCTGCCTTAGCTTTCATCTGTGAAAACGTTTCTGCTGGAAAAGAATTCTCTCGATATAACAAAATGCGACGGTGCAAAAAAAATGAAATTGTTACAGTAATTTGGATTCCTAGAATAAGGAAAACTGGTAATTTCTGCAGCACAAGACTCATGATTGGAGTCATTTTCCAACCGATTTTTACTCATAAGGCTGGGTAAGGAGAAGGATTGATATTTCTAGCATATTTCAGGGACCATAGAGCGATCAACGTGTATCTCGTGTACCAACGTGAATAAATAATCTCAAGTTCAGCGGAAAATAACAATACCAAGAAACATGTTACTACTAGATACTTTGTTGCATTTTTGTCTCCTAGCCAAGCGTTTACGAGGAATCCACATTTTGTCTCCGCACGCCCCAGCTAAAATTCCGGACATAGCAGACGCAGGCCCTGCGACTCGCACGCACCAAACAGCAAGCCTCGTCATTCCGGACCGCGGGCAAGGTTTTGCCACAATTTTATTCATCGTAACAGTAAAACTGGCGGCATGAGTTCCTCTAGGACAACTTGGCTGCGCTACGTGCAATTTTGCGAAAATTTTGAGTTTTTCATAAAGCTTGAACACACAATTTTTATTTTTGAAGAGAATCCATCTTGGTCTTTCAGGCATAAAAAATAGCAAATAACATGGCCTAATTGATCTAAAAAAACTTAAGCTGCCAGCTGTATAGCTCTCACCAAAGTAATTGTTCTGAAATTCTTCCTCAGAAGGGTTCAATTTTTCTTGCACAAATTCTTTTTTCCGAGAAAAATTCTTTGCTCTGAAGTTGCGAAAATTTCGTGGGGCTCTTTCAGCAGCTTCTCATTGCTGCAGCCTAGATCTTCGAAAAGTTGATTTGTAGAATGAAACCTAGGATTCAACGTAACGTTATAGAATAATGGAGTTAACGTCTGTATTTTGAGTATGGTCTCCACTGATTTCAAGTTGGTGCCAAACCTGCACCAATTTTTGTTGGGCCTGAACTGTTGCTTCGAAGTTTAACGAGGCTAGACTGTGTCTGAAAATTTCTCTTGTATTTTCTACGTTCAACGCAATTTCCGCAATTTTTTTTATAAAAGCTGTATGGTGCATCTTAGACTTCATCAATACCAAAATATAGTGCGCTAGCCTTTTAGTTTTATCAGTATAAAAATAATGGTTTGTGAGTGAGAGTTCAACATCATTTTATTTTAGTTTAATATTTAGGTGATGATGATTTCCCTTGAATAAAGTTCGAGGGTCGTGACAGCTCTGATATTTTGTCCCGCGTTGTCAAGCGTGCAAATTTCCTTTTCCATTAAAGCTTCATGATGCGGAACACAAAAGAATTTTCTCCCAGAGTGGACATCATACGACGACTTCCAGGACCAAGCAAGTAACTCAAATTTAAGTTTTTAAGGCGTCTCATTCAGGCGCCAGAACTTAGATAACTTGTGCAAGCTTACCCGCGACCCAGAAATGTTTTAGGATCCTCCGATAATTTCCGCTCCACTGGCTTATCAGACCACAATTCCTTGTTTACTTCTGCGCATCGGAGAATTTCAGGAAAGTGAGCTTCCGGGAACGATGTGAGCGGGACGACTGCGGTGCTGAGAACTTATTGTGTTGAAGGCGCGGGACTTGGACAGCAGCCGAGAATCCACTAGACTCGTTTCGGGTGTCATGTCCTGTTCTACTGAAAAAGTTATACTATAAAAAGGACGGAGATATAAAATAAGTTCTAAAATGTGTTTATCATCCAATAATTTCCAGATGTTTAATGTAGAATGTACAGTGTCGATAAAATGAAGGTCTTGGGGTGATGTAAATCGATGAACGTCTTAATGATGAGGGGTAAATGCAGGCTTCGTCTTGACGATGTGACCTTCAACTGCAGCTGTCGATGTTCGCATTTATTTCCATATAACTCATGGGACAATAGCGGACATGCAAAACTTCTTATCCACTCGAAATTCTTGTCCCTCGAGTGCTATTGAAACAGATCAAATTTTCACTGTGTGTTTACAGCTTCCTTATTCTACAATATGACTTATAGCTCTACCCAGACTCGACCGAATGCGAAACATTTTCATAATAAATGCAGGCTGGCTTTCATCTCATGCAGCAATATGTTCATTTCCTAATGCATCAACCCAAGCACTATTCTGCACCAATGCTACACCATAGAATGTATCGTGTTTTAATAAGGTTTCAGTTTCCATGGGATTCACAAATTCGTCTGCGTAACGTTCGACACATTTGTCAATTTGTCAATGGTCGCTCAGTATATCAGGTATCGAGTTCGCGTACTATGGAGTGCATCAAGTAACGGTTCATGTACCAGTCAGCGAGACGGTTCACGTACCAGTCAGAGAGACATACTATGTACCAGTTTGCGAGACAGATTACGTACCAGTTTGCGAGACGGTTCACGTGCCAGTCAGCGAGACGGTCCATCTCCCAGTTGGCGAAACAGTTCATGTAGAGGCAGTTGAGAGTAGGAAGTTAAGGGAATCGTTCCAACAGGCTCAATTGCAGTGAAGTCAGAAACTCACGGAGGTAAATCGAAGTAAAAAATCAAATTTTTGTGACTGAAGCGGGATCCTTTCTGTAAACATACTGCGGTTTCGAAAAATATTAATCTCATTTTCTTGTGGTTATATTGTTGTCTCACAGTTTTCGAGCAAGCTAACTGGAGCTCATGCGCAATTATAGTTGCCTGATGTGTTAGTTGTTACACTAACTCGACTCTATATGTTGGGTGAGCCAATGAGGCAGGTATAACTGTCCCATAATTTCGTATCAATTCACGTTTAACTCTATGACCAAGATCGAAAAAGCTAAAAAACGACTTTCCAGTTAATGGAAAATTGAAGTTAAATTTATTAGTAAACTAAATTTCATGCAAATACCGGGCGAATTCTCAGCTTTAAAGAAGAAATACGAAATAAATAACAAGTTCCTTTTATTGAAGTAGTCAATCCTTAAATTTCTATGTCTCAGTAAGTTTGTAAAAAGCGACGTTCCTGTGTAACTAACATCATCCTCAGGCTGAAAATATATCTAAAATTCAGCCTGAGGATGATGATAGAGACATCGAGACATCGCTTTTAACACGGGATGATCTCGAACAATTTTGCTGAGTAAAAAAATATTGAAAAGAAATTTAAAGAACAAGGTTAAAACCCCAAGTATCATGCATAAAACATGCGACACAGGATCAAGTGCTCATGGTGCCGGCCCGAGCGAGGAGCCCAGTTCTTTCAGCAACAGTGACTCGGTCTAGTCCCCATCCCATGAAGTGATCTCCATGATCCGCTCGGATATCGAATGCCACTGAAGAATCCCTCAAGGGATTCGATCCTCAATGACCGTCTGATTAGGTGATCACTCGGGAGCAGCTTTACGATTGCAAGCCATAACTCAATGGCAAGCTGTGATATTACCATGTATTCTTGCTACTCTTGGTCGGTACATGCGAGCAAACGAGAAAATACTGAGCGTAGCGTCTGAGTGCAAGGAAAAAAAGCGGCAAAAATAAATTGAATGCCGCAAATTTTGATTTTAATTATTTTTTTCTTCGATTTTTTCTCAACAATACTTTTCTAGTTAGACGTAGATAAAACGAGAGGATATTTGGTGACTAATTAACAATGTACCAAATGGGTAAAAAATACATCAGTGGACCGGTTGTTTCAACTTTAATATGTGTTCAAATTTAGGGAAGAAAAGATGCCTATAAAAAACTTTTCAGTACGAATAACTCATTCTAAGACTGACATTCTAAAACTGTTCTAAAACGGTTTTTTGAACTCTGCTGAAGAAATCAGAGTTGATTGTGGTTATTTTTTTATGACTTTTAAATAATCACAGAACGGTTCTTCAATGAATGGATTTTATTCGAGAAAATGAATCGTTTTAATTCAATGACTTAGGCGTTCGAAGAAAATCAGATGTTTTGACTGCTACTTAGCTTCTCGAGTGAATACAAATGTGAGCGAACACGAGGGAAGAGTATTCACCTGACAGAGCGAATAACTGATGTATACTGAAGGGGAAAATGGTCTTTTGTATGTATGGACATAATTCACCCCTTCAGCCCCACGTATACAACCCTTCACACCCACGAGGCGTTCGCACAGTGAACATACTTCGTTTTCTCGAACTTGGGCTAGAAAATGAAGGATTTAAAAAATGATTTAAAAAATGTGTACACACTCTACTCTGGTTCAACACCATCGATTTCTCATTCACACCATCGAATTTAAGGACAAACTCAAAACAGCATTCACCGACTGACACGTTCACCTCGAGAAGTCCCTCACTGCACCATGAGTCACGTCAAACAATTGCACTGCGGGTGCGTCGCTGGAGCACCTCGCACTCGTGAGGGCGCACTCGCATATGCCGCCACCACCAGGCGGTGAGAGCTCGCTAATTATGTCGTGATGATTTGAGCAACCCTAGTCTTAGGGGCACCGAGTGTTAATTGAGAGGGAAGCGTCGGTAATTGGTTCCTTCAGCTGGCTGAGCCTAGTGAGTGACGTGCGAAGGAAGTTAAATGAAGTTGCTGTTGCAGTGCGGGGTTAGATGAGGAGGCTCGTCCAATCTTAGTTTGCACTCGTACCTATCACATGGCCCATTTCCAAAACAAGAGAGATGTTTCAAAACAGTTTGTTAAGAAACTAAGGTCTTCTGTACCCGCAAATTAGAATTTGATTTTAAATCTTGTCGGAACAGTATGAACAGTTCACTAGTTCAGTTCATATATTTAAAACGAACGGCTACTTTACAGATGATTTTTATCTCACAAAAAACTCATTTGAAGTCAATACAATGTTATTGTTTTATTCCAGTCCCGAAAAGCACAATTTCTCGAGTACTGAGCTCACGTACGACGCACGTAGTGAACGAACGTAGTGAATGCACTCGTAAAATTTCGCTTTGAACATCGACTAGCATTTTGTGCATCGCTACAGCTTCGATTACATGCATGAGCCTCTTTTTATAGATTGTAGCCTCTACCTAAAAGAATTTTGCATGTTACTCTGAATACTCTTGAGCCTGGAGTTCTCGTAGAATACGTATAGATCCTCGAGAGGCTATATCACAAGATCGATCCGCTTTTGCTTAATAAGTGTTATTCCTTACCTTCGCCTAACGCTTGTGGCTGCTCTCTGAAAATGATGGAAAGTGAAGCGATGAACTCTAACTGAACTGACAAAAGTCCATGGAAGTTTCTATGATGGTGAAGCTCTTTAGATTTTAATGATATTGATATTCGTACTCGCTCACAACGCCCAATACTCTAATCGGCAACTACCTAGGACAAACAGCAGTGACAGCTCTGGGAAATCGAAATCAGGATTCAAGGATCGCTGCCACGTGTTTGGCCTCACAGAAGCAGCAATAGCAATGACACCAGCCTTGCCAGAAAGTCTCTGCATTAGCCAACGGTCCAATTGTTGTGTAAAGCCTGTCTACTCGCAGAATTTCGTGCCACGGGCAGACCCCTAGCTCAAGTTGGACGTGGTGATTCCCTTGAGTGCTTGTTTGGCGGCCCAGCCATGGAACTTCTTGGCTGTGTTGTTTGGTTTGGGTCGCGATATTGTTCTTATCAACTGATTATCATATACCGCTAACCATCAATCCCAGCAACAGCGATGTGAAGAACCTGTAGCAAGGTTCAAGTTTTCTACGGGAAAAAAGTCAGTGCTTAAAAAAATGTGTACACAATTCGATCTCTAATGGAAGATTTATTTTTCAGTCTTCAAGAAGAATTTATAGGGTAAATAAAGGTTAAGTTCAATTTGATGAATAAGTACCCTTTTTTGTCGCACTAGATATTTCCAAAGTAAAATTAAAAGTTAAAAATGATGGTCTTCAGCATCGATACATTTGTTCCGACTGATTCCATACTGTGAACAAAGGCATCGAATGAGATTTCTGCACACACCACTTCAATGGTATCCCAAAGAGTGTCCAGATTACATGGTCTGCGATGGTACACTCCATTTCTTACTGTGTTTCATAGAAAAGTTCAAGGACGTATGATCTGACAAGTGTGCAGGGAACTCAATTGGTCTAAGGCCTCCTATGCACAGGCGTGGTACATTCCGATCCAAGTATCGTCGAAACCCGGTGACAGTGCGGCAGGGTTACAAAGTATATCATTGCCATACATCTACGAATAGCGGGGAAAAAGGGATACTAAGCATTGTCTAGTACTTCTCTCCCGTTACAGCACCGTCAAAACGGAAAGGCCTAACCTCCTAGGAAGCAAACCACACCACACTCTCTGCACTCCGCTGAACCAGGGTTGCCAGATAAATCGGTTAGCTCATGGCCACATTTTATGAAAAAAATGGCCAAAATGGCCATTTCAAAATATCGCAAGGCCAAACAACTGGCCAAAATTTTTATTGCTTAAATCACACTTAGACCCATCAAAGCCTTATTTATTTATTTTATAACGTATAAATAATAGACATTTGTTTCATTAAAAATTACAATACTAATAAACTTAATACTGACATTAACAATATTATGACAAGTTCACGTCCTCGAGATATTGCAGGTATTCTGTTACTTGGGTCGTGTGATTGTTACCGCTGAGTCTCTTCAGCGTACTTTTGAAATGATGGCAGCACATGCCGTTGTCACTTGAAAATGAGCGAATTCTAACAATTGAATCGAAGAGTTTGATTTGCTATAGATTCCTGGGTTTTGTTTTAATTGATGATACATGAGAAAAAATTATTTCAACAATATATTGCCATACTGAAGGGCACTATGAGGCATGTTAATGCGTAGTGTTATAATTCTTTAAATTGTTCATGCTTTGAAACAGCTTGCCCAAAATTCAAGCGCTTCTTTAGGAAATTCATGTTCTTTGAAATCTTTTCTCCATTCCACGCTACTAGAGTGATTTTTCGATACTATTCTTCAACTAGATACAAAAATGGCAGATCTGAAAATATTCCCTTATCCGTCTGGCTCAAAAGAATGGTAGGATTTAGAAGGAAAATACCTTTACACACATGTACCGTTTCAGGGAGTCGCTTGCTTACTTGATTCAAAGTTTCTTCAAGCATAGCTTGGCAGCTGAGTTTTGCACAGTAAAATTTATGGCGTTCTTGGTCATTATCAGGAAGATTTATAAACTTCATTAAACGAGTGTGTGTTTCTTTTCTCCAAAATCCACATTTTCTAACATTTTAGCCGCTCAGGCTTTGTTATATAGTATTTTGTGCAAACTATCTTGGTGTCTGCACAATTCTTTTGCGAGATCAAAGGGATCAGCATTAGTCTGCTGAAATGCAAGATTTATCCTTTCAAATTCTTTATCAACAGGTGTCGCAAATACAAAGTAAAAATTGTTTACTCTGTACATCTTGTAGCACTTTCATTTATGATCCTAACCTTGAAGAGATGTCATTACCTGCGTATTGTTCACGGCATGTGAAGTAAGCTAGCAATTCTTTCCAATTCACAAACATATTACTCAAGGCTTTTCCTTTTACATGCCACCGTAATTCATAAATGAGAAATGTGCTCGTTGTTCCTGGTCATTAGTTTCGCCAAGATTGAAGAAGACTCGTTCGATCTTCGATGATGAGTATTACGTTGCAGCATCTTGGTTCGTTCAACGCTTCATTTCGGAAAACATGGTCGAATGGAATATTCCAATATAATTCCATCACCACAAGTTCAAAAAATGGCCAATCCAATGGCCAAATTAGTAAAAATGGCCAAGTGAATTTTCTCATGGCCGCGGAGTTCAAAAAATGTCCAATTTAGTGTAAATTGGCCATGAAATGGCCAATTTGGCAACCCTGCGCTGAACTACTGCAGTGCTCGTCATAGCCGTGTGTCTATAGGACCTGACTCCGTGCGGGAAACGCGGGTTCGAGTCTCGGCGCTGATGGCGATTTTCTCTGTTGGGTATAGGAGAAAAATTCTAAGCACAATACCCCACTCTACCCAGGTGTCTGAAATGGGTACCGGTCTTGACAGGGGGAAAGCGTCATGGCGTCCTGGTGTTAGTTATAAGGCATTTGAAAAACCAATGTAAAAGGTGATATGTATCATGCTTCAATTGGAAATAAAGCATCCGTAGATGCCGATGTTTGTTTCGTTTTAAGAAACTTTATATTAAGTCATACTCTAGAGTGTACCATGTTTTTCTTTAAAATTCAGTGAGAATCAACAGATCGCTCAAAACTTGGAATGTGAGGCAAAGGTGCGTTGGCTCAAAAGTAGACTGACTTGATTCAGTGTCTGCCTCGTCAGGGATCATGAACTCCACGTTTTTTTTTGTTGTTGTTGAGAAAGTCAAGTATCAACAGTCCTGTGACCGATGCAAAGTTTTCAAATGAAACTCAAAGCGAATGCAAGACTGTACAAACTAGTCATTTCAAAGTACGCCTAAGCAGCGCATACACTTTTCTGCAATGATCACTTCCATTGTAAAATAAGTTACGTGCATAGATATCCCAGAATCTTAAACTACTGCAGTACGATAGATGGGTGCATAAACTATTCCATCTTCATCAACTTAAAACCAAATCGAATATCCAAAGTAAATTGTTTATGTGAAAAAACTTGACGAACATGATCGCGACATTTGGGGGAGTAAACGCCTGCAGCGTTATTGCAAGGTCCAACTTCAGGCAGTGAGACAATCTCTCTAATTTCACCACGCAACTCTGATGCTATCAGGAAACTGTGGCTCTCAGTGCCAATTATGGAAGCGCTAGAAACGGCACAACAATTTCCAAGCTTTTGGTAACAGATGCTGGACGAGAGAAAAGTTGGTGTCCGAGTGTTGGTGTTATGAGAGCTATCGTTCTTCTTTTATTTTGTTGTTAATAGAAAGAAGTACCACTGCCGCGAAATAAATCGGTGCTGTAAAAAATGATGGGAAGAGTTATAAACATACAGCGCCATCTTTAGGGAAGAAAATATCTCCCTCATAAATTTACTGTTTTCTCGGTACAAATTAAAAGGCTGAAATATGAGATAATAATATCTGTAAATGCAGCATTTTTACTCATATATAGTTAGTGCATGAACCGCGGAGAGCTGTAGTCAGTTGTCTAGAAGTTGAAAGCCTCGAACACAATGTTTTGGTTTAAACTAGATCTTACTTTACCTGAGGAGAACGAAGGATGACGCCTGTGTAAAAAGACGAGTCCCTGCAAAGCATGTAACGATATTCGAACGAAAACTCTGTAATCGATTACCTATTGATCTCAAAGAAGACTGTTGCAATTTGCGATATCAAGAGTAATACTTCTAACTTCAACGGACGAATTGTATGGGCAAACTGCAACCCAATTTAAAGTCAAGAATGAATGGTTTCACAATAATGAAACTCGCCATATCTTGCGAAGGTGGCAAGCAAGCGGTCTCAATGACAACCTTTTCCAATATAGCGGAGGGTGAGGGAGCTGAGGACCGCAAAGTGCACACTGGCGTCTCTGAACAAGCAATGGCGCGGCCGTCAGGCTGCCTTGATCCCTTCTCTGCCATCTGAGACGGTAATTTTGCGGTCCTTTTATGTTCTTACCTCAGAGTAGTTCCTTTCTGCCAAGGAAGAAGGCAGAAGCGAAAACTTTTGCATGGTATTAACAGTAATTCCTTTTGTGATGCCTTTTTTGGTTTGATTAAGATTTTACATTTTGTGCAAAATAATTGCTGGACAATTTCTCTGAAACCTGCTTTCCGTAGTATATTTCCGTCATCCTGATATAAATGCAAAGATTGATACTTCTCACGCTATCATGACTCCATTTATGTGGAATACTTCAATAACCCAGACTTTGAGCGCACTTCGGCCTCCCACGCGTGACCAGAAACGGTGACGCTATCATCGCATGCTCTGGCAAAGAGCCGTAGTGCCACGGAGATTGCCATTGATTTATACGTTCACGCACGGCCGCCTTCCCAATCTGCCTGATACGGCGGAGCTGCCTCCTGCCCCACGTGTTTGGCCTCACAGAAGCAACAATGGCAATGACAACAGCCTTGCCATAAAGAACAGGAAATGGATGCGATGTCTGTTTTCAGGAATATTCTTCCAACAAACTGAGATTATGGCCCGAGCAGAGAGGCCATTTCCTCTTCGTATAGCGCTCTTCAATGTGTGGGCATGATGAAATGCAAGGGCAAAACTGCGTTAGCAGGAAATTTTCCGGCTTCTTCAGGGAAATGTTGGTGCCGCTTTCTTTGCTCATTGATAAAAAATTTCAAGCATAATTCTCTTTCATCTTCCGCTCCTCCGTTGAGTGTCGAAATAAAACTCCATGACAAGTACGTTACTTATTCAACCTCTGTTCATTCACTTGATTATTAAACGAAGTGAAATGCGGGCTGCAAAAAGATGATCGAAATAATTTTAAGATGTGCCGGCGGTCGGATTCCGCCGTCATACGGCAGCCTGCATCCAGAAGCAAAAGAATATGAAATAAGTCTTTTCATTTTGATTTCTAATCTCGCCATATTTGATTGAATATATCATAGTGACAGTTTTTGTTTTGTAATTTTTTACTCCAATTCTAACAGCAATTGGCCACTTGCACGTAAATGACTAGATCTGAGTTATATATTTAGGTTAAAAGACGACAAGTTAGAAAATCTTGATACAGAATGAAAATTATTTTTTCTAATTGGGATTCTGTCAAAAATTACTGTCCAAAAATTACTGAAAACCCCACAAGCAGAGATAGGTTTCTGTAGGATTGCTGCTTACCAGAATGAGAGTTCAGCTCACCCCATGATTTTTGCGCATGAAGGTCTCATTACTGCGCAGTAGGCTAATCCTGAAATATAACGTGGAAGATCAGCTGGTCAGGTATTTTACAGCCACTTGTGTCCTGGTAAATCGAACATAAAAACTCCTTGTTTTTAGTACGTGAGAACTCACTCTTGACTTATTTTACGACAGTGCATCAACAAATCCACCTAATGACAAATTAATACTAAACAAATCTATTGTGAATGAAATTGTTACTAGATTTCAGAAAAAAAAGCATTTCCTGATTTTCTGTGAACGATTTTCAAAGCTTTAGTCTAATAGAAGCATCATTGTATTACAGAACGTACTTGTTTAGTCCTATTTCCTCTGGATTTTCTAAACTTTGCATTTGCAACGGCAGCCTCGTTTCCATAATGCAAATAAAGTTACAGGAGCTCTGTTGCCTTGTCTTGGGACTGGAAAAGAAGCGATGTCAGATCTGGCTCGTATTACCTCTATAGTTGTTGAAGCATTGTATCTCGAGGACTGATCTTAGCGTAGTGTCTTATTTTCTAATTGTGAAAAAAGTAATGTTAACACGTTCACTGTCGATTTACCACTAGGTAAACTGCTCATTCACGTATTGGTGTGAAAGAATCTCATTTCAATTATTTCAACATCTTTTTTAGAAGAGATTTAAGCAAACGAGGTAAAATAGAATCATACTTTTCCATTTTCATACTTCTTAGGAAAGATACAGTTTGGGGTTCGAGTAGTAAAGTTGATTTTTAAACTGTGCAGCTTACAACCTTACCTTTCAAGACATGACAGAAGCCTCCATTTGGCGGCATCGGCAGTGAACGTGTTAAGATATGATAGTTAAATGCTTGACAACTTTGCACGTTTCATTAAATTATTGTTCTTCCACCTTTCACGACGAACGACCCGAACATGAAACAGGGATCTAAATCTTGCTGAAGTTGAAAAGAACGCTGAATAACTTTCAGAAAATAAAGCGAATCGACTGAGAATTTTATGCACATTTCCTCTCAGCGAGTTGAAGAAAAAAATTCGATCTCTTTCAAACTCGTGCATTTGACCGTGAGCTATGTTTTTTGAAGAGGCAAAAACGTAATGAACCGTTTGTGGACACCAAAACTGAAAATGTTGATACGCAAATGAATCTAATGATAGTGTGCCCTATCCTACCTCCGATATTCTCCGCTACCTCCCAATTCTCAAGTTAGTTGTGTTTATCCCACTTGATCAAATAAGTTCACTCCTTAGTTAGCGTAAGCAGAAAGGGATATTCATATCAGGTTGCGCTTATTTAGACGAGAATATCATATGATGCTCCGGACGGTTCAATAGGACAACTTACAATGCTGCGAAGAGAAGAAGTTCGGGGAGCGCTGGCTCGGCTGCATCACGCCTCCCTGACTTCACAAATTAGTTACCAGCGCAAGTTTCTGGTTTAGCGCCTGAAAACTGACGCCAGACGGCGCCCGCCGTCCACCGCGTAGAAAAACTCATCCTGATATCATCAGTCCAGTACATGAAGCTTTGCTATCTTTGGTTTGCCACGAAATTTTATCAATGAAGTCTAGTTCAATCGAATAAATGAGAAAAGTGAGCTTACTTTAGCAGTGTGTGAAATTAAACCTGCGTCGTAATAGTGTTGCGATCTGAGCTAATATGCGCTTGGTTGATTTACGTGGTAGATTTTCAACCACGATGAACGTATGAACTATAATTCTGTTCTTGATTGCTTAAAATATTTGAACGCGTGAAAAGAAATAAAGACCTAGAGTAAATAAAAAAGACCTTTTTATGCTTTGGTTGCAGTTGTTTCCTGAATTACATAATTTGTCTTTTTTCGTCATTTAGCTAGTTTAGCGTTGGTAGATATCACGATGATGATTATTTTACCAATGACGATCGAAGAACAATTAACCATATTAGATGACCAACCACAAAAGAAAGTGTGAAACGATAAGCATTCGAGTCCTCAGTTTCCACACCCCGGAACTCGGAGTTTGGTTAGTCATGACTGGTCAGGTGGAGGTCCTCGATTGTGATACCCTCTCTGTTCACCACTAATCACTTCCTCGTGTTGTGCTTACAAGTCGAACTTTGTTTTCCCATAATCAGATATATTCTCAGTTCAAACATCCCCTGCCATCATCTGAACTCTATCTTTTGATGTATTTGTTCTCTGTTGCTATTCGCAAAAATTTCAGGTATTCATAAGTTATACTTCACGGCCACAGATTCACACTCCAAGCTCCTACCAAGAGTTTAACATAAAATTTCATGCTGTTATTTTTTGGTCTTGAAATATTCACGTTCTGCCCACTCGAATTACCAGTTATTTTTTCCAAAAATAGATTCCCTTCGCCAATGATATCCATTTTTATTCTTTGGATGTGATGCTACATTGGCTAATTCTGTTAAATTTAGGAAGGATCAGATTCTACCGCTAGTCCAATCTCGCTTAATAGCATCGGCAGATAAAATTTTGCTCTGTAAATGGCACAGCGGTTTGGGTAAGCTAGGGAAACAGAGCCCGGGTGTTTCATGCTCATGGCGGTCTCGGAAAACAATATTTGCATGGAGAAAATTTGCAGAAGAGAAACAATTTTCAGTCTAGTTACGCTTGTGAGCTCATGTGACGTTACTGCAGATTGGTGAAATGAGAACGCGTGACAATATACGTATTCAGGATGAATGCCAGCAGCAGCTCTCTCAGTTGCTTCAATTAATATTAAGTCTTATTGTAATATAATTTGTAGCTCAACTGACGGATTGACCGGGAAACCACGACCGCCGCCCTATGATGACTTTTTTTATCGATTTCATTTATGTTTTATTTCGCCAACACTATTCTGCTTTGAAAGAAAGGATATAGTTTCAAACGTATAATATTCGAAAACAATCTTATGAAGAAGGAAGTTAAAAGGGTCACAAATTTCATTTTGTTTTCGGCTTAAAAACGCCTTCCTTTTACTCCTCAGATCTTTGTGTACCATCTTTCTTTATATAGGAATACTGAAGAGAACGTCGTCCTGAGATTATTGAATCTTAAACTTTTTGTGTGTAGGTGATAGTGATCCAGAGTAAGAATTGTGGGGAGTCGTACCACGTTTCACCGCCCGCTAATTCAGATTTCGTTTATTAACGATGTTTGAAATCCTGCTAAAAAAGCCAATTCGTTTCGTTTTCCTTTATTTCCCGAACTACACGTTCAGACAAAAACTCGGTAAAACCCTTCCTTCATTTCATAATACAGTACCTAGAATTTCTCACCAAGTGGCGTTCCCCACGCAGGCGGCGAACTGGTCACAACCAGTTGCTGTATTATGCGTTGCCTGTTTCATGCGCACGGCAGCCATGAAACACAAAAATCCTAATCCTAGGAAATTGAGGACGTTGATATTACAGTCATTCGATGGCCCCTAAAAGTAATCGCCCATCGCAATTTTTGAATCGGGCTTACAGAATCAGGATATTTGAATTCCTGACTTGAATGCCACAGATTGCGGCCAGCGCTAAATTTTTTGCCTTGAACTCGATTTGGAGGAAATTTAATCTTTTCCAGGAAGCTCAGAAAGTTTATATGTGCTGCTAATGAAACTATGACCGGAATTTGGTCGATTTAGGTTCATTGAAGTTTTATTGACTGCTTAATATTGTCAGTATATGATCTTTCATGTCTTTTTGCGCATTTCATAGCATTCAAGTGCATTTCATCCCAAGAGGTTATCTCAAAGGCTAGCTAGATCAGTTTGTGGTCCTTAATAGAATATTTTCCAACCTTCAAAGACAGCATATATCAGAATAGTACATCAAGTCGTATGCTGTTATAGGTACTGTTAGGTATACTGGGCGAAGAGAAATTAACAACGACTTCAACTAACTTTTTTCATTGAGTAGAGCTCATTTTAACTATACCTCCAGCTTAACTTACCTTTCAGCTCTAGAAAAGACTAGTTTTCCTTCGAATTATAACCTGGGTCTTTATCGGTCTCAGTCCCGCTTCAAAATTCTTCCCGTAAATACAATTTGAGATTTCTTTTTCGATTTGTTGAGAAGCAATTCATCAGTTTTCTGTCAAGGCTCCTTGCAGAACTTCTCCTGTATCAGATTTGTGAGTATTTTTCAGGTAGCCGCTGAAAGTTTGAAGGTTTTGGAACCCAGAAACTGATAAGTGAAGCTAATTTCCTCCAGACTGCCTCCCTTCTGATAACCACCGCGCTACGGAACCGTTATCTTTGTTTCGTTAAATATTTTCAGCTGAATTGACTTTCAGAGACCTGGCTGCCAGCCTTTGGTGATGCTTCATTTCATCCGCCTTTCTCTTTGAGAGATGCAATCTGCAGTGAATGATGCTTTTTTTTCGGTATCGTTTGCGCCCAAAGAGCAGTGACATCCGCGACAACTGAAAATGACACTTCTGAATTTCCTACTAGTGTTTTGCTGCGAACTTCATGTCTTGTTTGAGGTTTCAATTCTGGTCAAAGGTTCCTCTATTAAGTATATTAAACTCTTGCCATTTTATGCAAACGATTAATTTCATTATCACTCGCACATTTCGGTCGTTTTTGCCCCTCTGCTTGAAGCAGCAACATTTCTTTCTGGTAGTGGAAGCCGAGTTTTATGACTGGTCTCACAGCACGCACGTGTACATTTGAATACGTGTGTATAGGCCGTCATCTGATCGTGTTTTCTTCGGGTAAATTCATATCTAAGTTGAGTGTGCACTGTGCACACGCGCTGCGGCGCTCTCTTTGAACGCACACGCGTTCGTGCTCCTCCTCCTACCTTATCAGGAACACAGTCGACGTATGTGCGTGCAGTGCATTGCCGGAGTAATTGTTAACGTAGGTTACAACTCTCCAGGCTCCGGGTGACCGAGTTCTAAGTTATAACATAATTTTCAGAAATGAAATTTCTCCTAATTTTTGATATGCTTGCACGATTTCCTGTTGAAATGAAGTCTGAATGACAAAATCTCATAACGAATATAACACTATGCTGGACAGTGCATTTCTCTCTATTTTGCCAGATAATTTTTACTCGCTCTATTCAACAAAATACACTCAAAGGTTTTTTCCTCATCGCTTCCTATTTGTATGCTTCCATGCTGTCTACGATATAGGTGCGACAGAGCTGCGAACCTAGGCTACGCTTCTCACTTGCCCCATCCTCTAGAGTAGTAGCCCGAGCTGCGTCTAAAGGTCCTGATACACTGGCGTTCATGACTCGAGAAATTGCGGCAGTCGACTTTAATGCAGATAAGTTTTTAATTTAAACAAACAATTTTAAACAAACAATTTTTTAAACAAACAATTTATTTACCACAGGTGATACAGAGGTAGAATGATTCTTAAGGCTAGTACAATGGTCAAACTAGAGTATAGCTACCTGTGGGCCCGAACAAGTTCAGCGACTTCTAGGG